>PVKU01002527.1:0-222700 GCA_004027475.1 Anoura caudifer
TTTTGCCTGCAAAGTCTCTCTTGAGAAATCAGCTGGCAGTCTGATGGGAACTCCTTTGTAGATAACTGTCTCCTTATCTCTTGCTGCTTCTAGGATTCTCTCCTTCATTTTAATCTTGGCTAATGTAATTATAATGTGCCTTGGTGTGTCCCTCCTTGGGTCCGTCCAACTTCTTTGGGACTCTCTGAGCTTCCTGGACTTCCTGGAAGTCTATTTCCTTTGCCAGATTGGGGAAGTTCTCCTTTATTATTTGTTCAAATAACTTTTCCACTTGTTCTTCCTCTTCCCCTCCTGGTACCCCTATAATTCAAATGTTGGAACATTTAAAGATGTCCTGAGCACCTCCTCATTTTTTTTTGAATTCTTGTTTCTTCATTCTTTTTTTGTTTGGTTGTTTCTTTCTTCCTTCTGGTCCACTCCATTGATTTGAGTCCCAGTTTCCTTCTCATCATTATTGGTTCCCTGTGCATTTTCCTTTAATTCACTTAGAGTAGCCTTCATTTTTTCATCTAATTTGCAACCAAATTCAACCAATTCTGTAAGTATCCTGATTACCAGTGTTTTGAACTGTGCATCTGATAGGTTGGCTATCTCTTCGTCGCTTAGGTGTATTATTTTTAAAGCTTTGATCTGTTCTTTCATTTGGGCCTTTTTTTTTTTTTGCTTTGACTCACCTGTTATGTAGTGAGGGCCGTATGGAGCCTTAGGTGTTCACCAGGGAAGGGCAACCCACGTTGCTGGGTTGTGACACTGTTTGTGGGGATGGGGTTGGAGAGGGAACAATGGCACTAGCTCCATTCTCTACTGGATTTCAGTCACTTATGCCACTTCCCCAAAGCAAACTGGGCCCCTCTGGTGCTGATTCCCAGGTGGGTGGGTTTGTGTACATTCTAGGGCCCTGTGGGTCTCTCCAACGTACTCTCCTGTGAGGCTGGGAGTCTCTCCCAGAACCTTAACCCCACAAGTGTTTTCAATCGGTGTTTTGAGGCTTTATTTCCCTGTGCTGGAACCCTGGGTTGTTCGGTCTGTCTTGGTCTCATTTTGCCTGGTTTATCTGAGCACAAATGTGGGACTCCCAGTCCACCAGCAGCCTTGTGTGCCATGCCCCTTCATGATCCACCACCTCGCTGGGTCTGCACCTGCTGCTTTGCACACCCAGAGTCCGCCAGCCGCAGCTTTGCCGTGAGTCCTCTCCACTCAGCCACCCATCTCTGCTCCTTCTACCTTGGTTGTCGGACTTCCATGCAGTTTAGTTTTCTGTCAGTACTGGTTGTTTTTTTGTTTCTAAATTCTTGTTATCCTTATTTTGGTTGTTAGAGGAGGCACAATGTGTCTACCTACGCCTCCATCTTGGCCAGAAGTCCTCTTTTCACTTTCTTGATTGGTGTTCTTTTGGAACAAGACATCTGAATCTGATTTTCAAAAACTGCCAGTGTTAATTACACTGAAAGGTCATTAATTTGAACTGTGGTAAATTAGACTTGGTCAGGGAAAAGGTTCAAAATCCTTTCATTTAACAGTATTGAGGCTATTTGTGGTCAGAGACTAAGCCACACCCTAGAGATAGAGGGGAACACAGAGAGAGCCTGCCTTTGCAACCCACAGCCTGCCAAACCTAAAAAAAAAAAAACAAAAAACCAAAAAACAAAAACCTAAAACTAAAACAAACTAAGCAAACAACAACAGAAACAGAATGACAGAAATGGAGATCACATGGAGGATTATCAGTGCGGTGGGGAGGTGGGGAGAATGAGGGAAAAGATACAGGAAATAAGAAGCATAAATGGTAGGTACAAGAGAGACAGAGGGGTAGTTAAGAATAGTATAGGAAATGGAGAAGCCCAATAACTTTTATGTATGATCCATGGACAAGAACTAAGTGGGGGGAGGGGGATGTGGGTGGGAAGGGGGTGCAAGGCAGAAGGGAATAAAGGGGGGAAATGGGACAACTGTAATAGCATAATCAATAAAATATATTTAAAAAAAACATGTCTCCCCGCTCGAGGGCTGAGTAGTGAGGGTCAAGACCCTGGGGAAGAAAGAACCAACTCTGCTGTTTGGCAAGGGTTTCCTAGGCAAAGGAGCAGTTCAGACTATTAGGGAAAGAGTACTTTGAAGACCCCTGGAGTCCTGAGGGGGCTTTCATTTCTGTGCTAACAGAAGGAGCCACAGGCCTTGTCTTACCACCTGGGGAGAACACTTGGCTTGGAAGCTTCTGCTGCTTCCTGTGGGGCCCAGGATATTTGATCATCTTTAATACCCAGGAGGGCAAACCATTATTGTCACATTTTCAGATGAGGAAACTGTTACTTGGGGAAGCTAAGTGATTTGTCCAAGGTCACAGTCATTAATTGTTGGTCCTGGAATTAGCACAGAAGTGTCCTTCCTCTAGCACCCCACCAAGTGTAAATTTAGTGTTTGCCTTGAGACAGGACTGATGGTCCTGCCCTGCCAGTAAAGCACTTGTCCCCTGGCACTGCCAGAAAATGATGTATGGCATTGTCCTTGCAATGCTCCGCTCTCCAGACCACACCAGTCTGAGGAATAATAATTCGAAAATATAATTTCATTCATCAAACATTTGCCTACTCTCTAGGTCAGGAGTGTCAAACTCATTTTCACCGGGGCCACATCAGCCTCACGGTTGCTTTCGAAGGGCCAAATATAATTTTAGAACTATATAAATGTAACTACTCCTTAACAGTTAAGCATGAGCTCAGCGCTGCTGCCGTGTGGAAACAAGGTGCCAGGCGAGATGAAACAAGGTGGAGGGCCGGATTTGGCCCTCAGGCCTTGTGTTTGCCACCTGTGCTCTAGGTTATACCCCCCATCCTCCAGCAAAATGGCTGGGGCCACATGCCCTCACCTGGCCTCAGGCCCTGTGTTGGTCCAGTGACTCCTGGTGCATCTGTAACTCTTGACTTTTAAGTACTCTGTGATGCCTGATGTGAATAAAATATTCCTTGTGCCTTCCGTGCCACCCTCCACTGCTCCAGGAAAGATATGGGGCTATCATACATGCTCAGTATACTAAAGAAAACCTCTATTTTGCTTGGTCTTCATTGCATGCTTTCTAGGATCTGGCTCAAAGGGCAGTGTGAGGTCTATGTGTCATACTGACTCAAAACAATTTTTCCTCCTGCCAGTTCTTCTTAAACTCATACCAAGTTTACCATCACTTTGTTTTCTCTCAGGGTGAAATTTCTCTCTTGTGCCTCCTTTGTCCCTCATGCAAATAGACCCCAACAGTTCCAGCCCATGGGTCTTCCAGATTTCCCATGGGTCTGCAGCAGGCACACAGCTTGGATTTGGACTCCCATGCTCCCAGCTATTTTTATTATTTAAGGAGAAAGAAAGGTTAGTAGCTCATTCAGGCCCATCACACCCTGAGGCTGGGTCCAGGCAGGGTTGCCCCAGCAGCTTCTCTGCATCCAGAACAACTCAGCTCCTTTCCACCTTTGCCTCCCACAGCTCAGGCTCTGGACGCCCACAGCCAGACATCCAGCAGTGCTCAGCTTGCTTCCTACCTAAAGATCACAGTCTGGTGGGTGGGGCTGATTTTTCTGCTCTTGAAGGAGGTGCAGGTTTCTATCCTTGCATGAACCCAGTGTGCTCACCCATCATTTTCAGGGCTCATGAGCATCTTGTTTCACTGGTGGCACAGTGACCAGGTGGGGCTGCCTACTCTTCCGTGGAAGGTTTGTCTCTGGCCATCAGGAGCTACTGATCCTACAGAGGCACAAACAGATTTCCTAAAAGCAGCCTCTGGGGAGACAGAATGGAGGGGACCCCCAGGTTAGTCCACAATACTGCCTTAGGGCTTTCTGGAAGGTGGTGTGGCATTTTGGAAGGATAATGAGCTTCTTGCCAAATTCCAGCTTTCCTTCTCTTTGGTTGTGTCTTTGGGCAAGTCCTCTAACTTCTTCAAGCCTCAGGTACCTTATCTGTGAAATAGTAATCCTCCTTATCTCCCAGGAGTTTGGAAGACACAGCTATTTAATGTATGGAAAACACCCCGGGCAGTGTGTGGCCCAGGAAGGCCTCAGTAATTATCAGTCTGTACTCTCCAGAATATGTCCACTTCTACAGCTATAAAAGGGAGAAGAGCTCCCAGGGACAGGGGGAAGCAATGAACCTCAATCTCTCTTTTATTTTTTGGTTTCCTAAATAAAGTTGTCCCTAGAAAGGAGACATTTAAACACTGGTTTTCCTTCTAGGGCATGGAGTCACCAGTCCTCCCCACTCTGCAGTCATCAGGGGGCTGCCACCAAGTCTCACCCATCTGTGGAGGGTAGTTTGAATGTGGACTCCCTGGCAGTCCTGTCCTCTGGACTTCTGCAGGCCGGGTTCCTCTATTCCCACCCACACTTGAATTCAGAAAACATGAAGGAAACCTGAAGCTTTGGGCTCCTCCACTGGAGCTTTCTCCTAGGCAGCACCTTAATAGAAGACTGCAAATTCCTTATAGTGTATGAAACTGACAGCACAGGGACTGATACTTCAGCCAACAGAGGAGAACTGTGCAGAATAAGTGGCATTCCCAGCTCACCACAGGAATTGTTTCCAGAGCCATCAGTCCAAGCGCTGGGATGGTTTTAGCTCCCAGCCTAGGAGTAAAGGTTGAGTTGAGGTGCCAGCTGGGGACTACTTTCGGCCTCAGGTGACTGCACTGGATCCATTTGCCCAGGCACCCTTCGACCTCCATCAGCATGGTCTGCGCCCCTGCAACAGCACTGGGAGCAGGGCAACATCTTATTTAGTGAGATGAAACAGACAGTGGGCGCAAGACCCCCTTCACACAGCCCCACCTTGGCTGTCTGCCTCACTGTCCCATCCTGAGGACCTTGGGGCCCTGACCTGACATCTGTGTTTCTAGAGCACTTTAGCAAACTAGTTGCTTTATGTTGGAGACTTCTGAGGATCTCATAATGCCTTTGCATTTGTCTTTTCCCAAAGTCTCTAAACCAGCATTTCACAAACTTTAAAAAATAACACAAGGCTGCCTTGGCTGGCCGGCTCAGTTGGTTGGAGCATCATTCCATGCACCAGAAGACTGTGGTCCTGATACCTGGCCAGGGTGTGTATGGGAGGCCACCAATTGATGTTTCTCTCATGTCAGTGTGTGTGTTTCTCTCCCTCCTTCTCCTCACCCCTCTTTCTCTCTGTCTCCCTCTCTCTAAAATCTTTAATAAACATATCCTCAGGTGAGGATAATAAAAAACAAGACCTATAGAGTCTAGTAAGATATTACTTGGTTTAGAGAAAAGGTTACCATTGTCAAATAAGTTTGGGAAATGCTGCATGTTACAATTCCCTCTTAGCAACAGAGAATCAGGGCCTCAGCCCTGTAACAAGGTCTCAGAAATCCTGTAGTAAAGACAACTGCTTACCTTTGGTTTTGGGAATTATTTAAATACTGACCTGTAATTCTTAATAACAATTGAGTCTCCATCAAATATATAGTTAATATAAACACTAGAGTGAAATGCTGCAGAAGAAAAAGAGGGGCAGCTAAAAGTAATCATCATGTGTTATTTTGGTCTGCAATAGGCATAAATAAGAGAGAATGTCTGAGGACACTGGTACTTTGTGTTATTCAACAAAACATAGACTGGAAAATGATGGTGGGATGGAGGGGTTGTTTTTGTTTTTTGCAATTTAGTTAGCAGCTAATTGCCAGGCTCTGTTTTGGTCACTTAGAATACAGGGGAGAAGAAGACAAACATGGTCTTGGCTGTAATGCAGAAGAAAGGAAGGCAGGGATAAACACAACAATAGATATGCAATCGTGTTATAGAAGGGCAAGTCCAGGGCACTCTGGGTGGGGATAGTGTCTACCCATACTAGTATCCCTACATTACTTAGTCTAGGAGGTCACAGATGGCCTTTACAGGACATTGCTTTTTATTTTGAAGCTTAAAAGATGAGTAGAGATAGCTGAGCAAAGAACAGGGAAAGGAGAGCTTGAATAGAAGGAATGATACGTGCAAATAGCCAGGTTTAAGAGATGCTTTGGGCTGCAAGTAACAAAACCAAACCAAAAGCAGCCTAAACAACAAGAACATTAATTCATTTCCACAACAGGATATCTACAGGTAGGTAGAGGTCATTGTTGGTAGGTTCTGTTGTCTCACTGAGGGCAGCAGAGACCCAGGTTCCTTCCATCTCTTCACTCTGTCCATAACATCAGCTTTATCCTGAGATGTTTGCCCCTCAATTATGGGCTATCAGTAGCAAATATTTTCAAGTCTAGCAGGAGAGTGAGAACCAGACAGAATCCTCTCTTCTCAAGTCTTACTGGGCCTATTTGGAGCACCTGCCCACCTTGAACTGGTTATTGTCACAGGGAATGACTGACTTTGATCAGCTAAGTCTGGGTTTTCCTCATGTGGGTAAACACAGATGAGGAAAATGGGATTACTATGATTAATTTAGAGTAGGAGTCACCAAACTTTTTCAGTAAAGGGCCAGATAGTAAATATTTCAGCCTTTGGGGTTCATATGATATTTATTGCAACTTTGTAGCACAAAAACTGCCACAGATAAGACATAATCAAATGAACATCACCATGTTTCAATAAAACTCTATATATAAATAATATTTTCATATAATTTGTATGTGTTACAAAATATTCTTCTTTTGATATTTTCCCAACTATTTGAAAGTATCAAAACCAAGGTTAGCTATGGACCTTACAAAACACACACACACAAAACATGTGGCAGGCTACATTTGTCACAGTAACTATAGTTGCTGACCCCTGACTTAGACTAATCAGAACTCATTCCTGGAGCAGGGTTTAGTTCCTAAATCATGTTGCTGTCATGCAATGCAAGAGAGGAGGAATGGACGGGGAGTCAACCTTAGTGTTAATCTACTGAGAGTATGGTACCTTTGAGGGTCTGCAGGAAGTACAGTGGCTGAACTATGGATGGAGAGGACAAAGCTTCCACCAATAGCTCATCTCTTCCCTTATCTCTGCCTGGGGGCCACCATCTGTGTTTACCTAGATATTGAGCAGGCAAGCAAAGTGAACTAGACATTGAGCTTAATAAAATGGGGAACATAAGCCTGATTGCTGAGCCAGGACGTTACAGCTTTACACTCCAGGGGACAACAGCACTGCACTCTTCCCTTTTCCCACATAGTTGGGAGGCACACAGGGAGGTGCTGGACCATAGAGGCCTGTCAGTCCAACTAAGGGGGTGGGCCTGTCAAGGCCCATGAAAGTTTGGGAAGTTGATTGGTCATTTTGAGAAAGCACCTGGTCCATCCCAAACCCAAGCTCCTGGTTATAACTCCAGGGGAACAAAGAAGCTCTCTCTCCCTCTCTCTCACCCACCTGTTGATGCACTCATCCGTTTATTTGTGTGCTCTCTCACCCAGCAGCACGCAACCATGGGGCCTAGCACTGCGGCAGATGGCGTGGGTTCTGAAATGACTAAGCTCTCTCTCTTGCCTGGGTGACTGACACTTGTCCCATACATTTACTGTATTCTGGGGAGAAGGAGGAGGAAGGGGAAGGGGGAGCTTTAGGAGAAAGAGCATGGGAAGGGAAGCCAAAGGTGATGTCTAGAGTATTGGTAGAAGTATTTGCCTTATACAGGTAAGGATTGTCTCCTCCTCTCAGACAAGAAAGGAAATAGTTACAAATGTTGATGCATTTAATCACTTATCTAGTAATAGTAACTCAGTTAATATGTACTGAATGTGGTAATGTGCCAGCCTTACAATGCTAGGTAGTGAGCATATAAAACTGAAAAGAATGCACCTATCTGCTATCCTAACAATGAGAGCAAGATGTGTCACTATTTCTAATGTGCTTGTTTTTGCTTGAAGATTTTTATATGATTTCATTTAATCATCATAACAGTAGTTGCTAATGTTATCACTATTTTTATATGAGCAAACTGAAACATACAGATTAGGCAACTTGCCCTATGTTATGTAGCTAGTAAGTGGCAGAACAGAGGCTTTGAACTCAGTCTGTGCTCTGAAGTCCACACTTGTAACCACTGAGCGTACTGTCTCAGGAAGCTTATAGGCCCAGAAGGGATAGACAGATCTTCAGACAAACAGTTAATATACCATAGATTTCTATTTCTGACAATAGAACTGACAAGACAAACTGAGAACTCTTCTCTTAGAAAATACTAAGAAATATGTAAAGTAAGAAAAACCAGGGAGCCTGAAGAGAAAGTTGAAAGCCAAAGTGATAGCATGTAGATGGTAAGATGCTGTAATATAGCCTGGAGTGGGCCAGTGGGTGGTACTAGTTTTGGATTTCATTCACCACGAAGAGATAGAAGGCAAGACCTTGGAGCTACGTAAGGTAGAGGGTTACAACTGAGATCCCACTTAAAAGCCACGTCCTTGGTGAAACGAGGACATGTAAAATAGCCCACTCAAAGGCATGGGGTGATAACTTGGGCTTTGAGTAAGAAAAAGTAGTCTCCCTGAGGTTTTATAACTGTGGGGATACCCTTAATGGTTTTGAGATTTGAATTTATACTCCCTGCTGGTCCAAGCATTACCAAATTGAAACATCAGTATAAAAACTGGTAACAGAATGGTAATGCTCCCGAGGTTTCCTACTGAAGCAAACTAAAACCCCTCTAATGTACAAATCCTCAACCCTGGCTGCCAAGGATCACTACAGATAAAACCCCATGAATGAGAGCGGTTGCAACAGACATCAGTATTCCACCCTCAAGAAGTGCAGCTCAGAAACCCTGGACTTAAACAGCACATTAGAGAAGAGGGACTTGACAAGCATTTACAGAACAATCCCTCCAACAACGGCAGAACACACATTTTCCTCAATACACATGGAACATTCTCCAGGATAGCTCATGTGTGAGGCCACAAAATAAGTCAAGAAATTTAAGAACTTTGAAATTATATCAAGCATTTTTTTCTGACCACAGTGGTATGAAACTATAAATCAATTGCAAGAATAAAACTGAAAAATTTACAAGTACATGGAAATTAAATAATATACTACTGAACAACCAGTGGGTCAAAAAAGAAACCAAAAAATATCTTCAGACAAATTAAAATGGAAATACAACCTCAAAGCTGCAGCAACATGGTTCTAAGAGGCAAGTTTATAGTGATAAACACCTATATTGATAAAAAAGAAAGATTTAAAATAAACAACCTATCTTTACACCTCAAGGAACTAGGAAAAGAAAAACAAATTAAACCCACATTTAGTAGAAGGAAGGAAATAACAAAGATCAGAACAAAATAAATGAAATAGAGATTGTTAAGACAATAGAAAAGCTGGTTCTTCAAAAATAAATAATATAGACAGACCTTTAGCTACTCTTACCAAAGAAAAATAGAGAGGGGACTCAAATAAAATTAGAAGTAAAAAAGGAAACATTATAACTGGTGCTACAGATATACAACAAATTATGAGACTACTGTCAGCAATTACACAAATTGGACAGCCTAGAAAAAATGAATAAACTACTAGAAATGTACAGACAGAATCATGAAGAAAGGAAAATATGAATAGATCATTGCTTGAATCAATAATAAAAAACATCTAACAAACAAAAGTATAGCACCAGATGGTATCACTGACTGGTTAATCCTCCCAAACATTTAAAGAAGAATACCATCCCTTCACAGACTCTTCCAAAAAATAGGAGGGAACACTTCCAAACTTATTTTATGTGGTCAGCATTACCCTGATACCAAAACCATACTAGGACACTATAAGAAAAGAAAATTATGAGCCATGTTCCTAATGAATAAAGATGGATACATTTTAACATAATATTAGCAAATCAAGTTCAACAGTACATTAAAAGGATCATACACATGATCAAGTGGTATTTATTCTAGGAATGCAAGGATAGTTCAATATCTTCAAGGCAATCACATCACATTAACACAATGAAGGATAGATGTAGAAAAAGCATTTGCAAAATTTGGTATCCTTTTATAATAAAAACTCCCAACAAGCTGAGTATGGAAGGAATGTACCTCAAAATAATAAAGCCATATATGGATAAGACCAATGGCTAAACATAATGCTCAATGGTGAAAAAAAATGAGAGCTTTTCTTTGAAGATCAGGAACAAGACAAGGATGCCCACTTTTATTTAATAGTACTGGAAGCTCTAGCCAGAGTAATTAGCTAAGAAAAAGAAAGAAAAGGCATCCAAATAAGAAAGGAAGAAGTAAAATTTTCTCTATTTACAGATAACATAGTATTATATATTAAAAATCCTAAAGACTGAACCAAAAACTGTTAAGAAAACAGTCCAACTTACAATAGCATCAAAAAGAATAAAATACTTAGGAATAAATTTAACAAAGGAGCTGCAAAATCTGTATATTGAAAAATATAAGACATTGTTGAAAGAAATTTAAGAGGACAAATAAATGGAAAAGATATTCCATAATTGGGGATTGGAAGAATTAATATTGCTAAACTGTTAACACTATTCAGAGGAATCCACAGACTTTATGTAATCCCTATAAAATTCCATGGCATTTTTTCAGAGAAATAGAAAAAAATTAATCCTAAAATTCAGATGGAACCACAAAAGATCCCTAGTAGACAAAATAATCTTGAGAAGAAGGAACAAAGCTGGAAGTATGTATCTTGATTTTAGACTATATTACAAGGCTATAGTAATCAAAACAGTATAGTGTTGGCATAAAAACACATATGGATTGGTGGAGCATAATGGAAACCTGATAACCCCATGCATATATAGTCAATTAATTTATGATAAAGGAGCCAAGAATATACAATAGGAAAAAGATAGTTTCTTCAGTAAATGGTGCTGAAAGCGATAGCCACATGCAAAACAATGAAACTGGATGCCTATCTTATACCGTACAATCAATTCAAAATGAATTAAAGTCAAATTTAAGACCCCCAAACTGTAAAACTCCTGTAAGAAAATATAGGCAGTAAACTCCTTCATATCAACCTTGGTAATAATTAGCCAAGTTATGTCTGTGAATAAATGGATAAAGAAGGTGTGGTATGTACATACATGGAGTGTTATTCATCTATTAGGAAAAAAGAAGTTCTGCATTGTAGCCAGCTTGGATGGACCTGGAGCACATTATGCTAAGTGAATAAGCCAGTCAGAAAAAGACATATACTGCATGGTATCACTTATGAGGTGGGACCCAAAAAACCCCCAGTTTATTTATGAAAATTGTGTATTTATTCTTACACACTTAAACTTTAGTCACCTTCAAAGTACCCTACATTTGATGTGATACACCTATTGAAACATTTTTTCCACTACTCAAAAAGGTTTTGAACTCACCAATTTTTATGCTTTTTAGTGCTTCTGCTGTTTTTTGTTTCACCTCTTCCACATTAGCAAAATGTTCCCCTTTGAGGACTTTTTTCATATGAGGAAACAAAAAAAGTTACTCGGGGTGAGATCAAATGAATAGGGTGGGTTGGGTATGGAAGTCATGAAGTTTTTGGTCAAAAACTGATGAACACAGCATGGTGTAGGCAGGTGCACTTATAAATCACCCATCATAAAATGGGCAAATGTGTTGAAAGAGTCTTCAAAAAACTTAACACACAGCCTCTCATAACAATGCCAGCTGGCATAGTGATACAGATGAGTTCCTAGAATACTCACCTAGTGGGGGAAGCCTGCACTGCAAGGGTCCCACCCTCCAGAAGATGATTCCATTTTGGGGCATCTCCCCTCATATATTTGGAATCCAAAAAAAATAAATAAATAAAGTCAAACTCATAGAGAGTAGAAAAGTGGTTGCCAGGGGCTGGGTTTAGGTGAAATAGAGAGAACTTTCAGTTATAAGATGAATAAGGTTTGAACATCTAATGTAGAACATGATAATTATAGTTGATAACAGTGTATTGTGCAATTGAAACTTGCTAAGAGAGTGGAACTTAAATGTTCACACATACAGCATACACAGTAGATACACATATGTACATATATGCTCATATATATATATAAATATAATATGTGAGGTGATGGAAATGCGAATTAACTATGTGGGAGGATTTATTTCAAAATGCATATGTACATCAAATAATCATGATGTACACTTTAAATATCTTACAATTTTATTGTCAATTATACTTTAATAAAACTGAAAAATCACCAGTAGCACCTATACAGCAAAAAGAAAAATGATAATAATTAAAAGACTGGGGGCAGAGGAAGTAGACTAAGGAACACACAGACTGAGTCCAGCCCAGCACCACACGGCCACTGTCACATGGGAAGGGCGCTCAGGCTGAGGAGCTCTGCCTGCAGGAATTCGACGAAGGCCTCGCCCTAGTCGTTTGAGCATTGAATGAAGGATGGGTAGAAGTTTGCCAAAGGGAGATGTGTGTGTGTATACACATAAACACACGCATATGGAAAGAGATTTATTTTAAGAAATTGTCTCATGTGATTGTGGGTGCTGGCAAGTCTGGATTCTGCAGAGCAGGGGAATAGACTGGTGACCCAGGGAAGACTGATTTGGCAGCTTGAGCCTGAAGGTAGTCTAAGGACAGAATTTCTTCTTCCTCCTTCCTCAGTGACCTTGGTCTTGTTCTCTGAAGGCCTTCAACTGTGATTGGATGATCTCACCCATATTATGGAGAGTAATATGCTTTATTTAAAAATCTACCAACTTGAATAATAATCATATCTTAAAAAATAATTTCATAGCAACATGTAAACTGGTATCTGGGCATCATAACCAAGTGGACATATATAATTAACCATCACAGAATGGGACCTGGTTGTCTGTGTCCTGAGCTGGGAGGTAGGGGGCTCCACTGAGAGTTAGGCAGGGAGTGTGCCTGGGCGGCTTAGAGGAGCAGAGAGGCAGAGGTGTGACTGTAGGACCACAGCAAGGGGTTGCTGAGCCATGTGGGGGCCTAGCTGAGGGTGAGTTAGTGTATAAATGAATGAATGAGTGAATGAATGCATGAAAATCTCAGTGACAACAGAGGGACTAGCTGATGCTAGCATGTGTGATACAGAATGAGAGAAAATATTTGCAAATCATGTGTCTGATAAGGGGTTAATATCTGAGGCAGGAGAGGAGATGAAGACAGGAATAGGAGCAGATAGGTGTGTGGGTGAGAAAGGAGAATGAGGGAGCCAAGCAGCTCTGCCTTCCCTTTCCCTTCTCTGCCCTAAGCAATTTGGGGGTGGCTCATGTTTTTAGTACTAACTACATTTGTGTTGGTACAGGTTTCCCCTGCTATCCAAATATAGAGCATTCCTATGAAAATTTTTGTAAGCCAAAATGGATTAAAGCAAAGAAGCAATTACCTTAGGGCACATTTTGCTAACAGATGCATGATGTAAATCAATATAAAGCTCCTGCAGGAGGTAAGATGGCGGCATGGTAGGAGGGAGCAGATTCCACTCCCCCCTACACATGGGAGAAAAACCTGGCTGATCTACGGAGGAACAGAGCAAACAGCCAACAGCACCACAGCATATATGAAAATAGGAGATCAAAAATTGTAGCAGACATTGAAAAACCAGATGGTAAGGAGAGTGCTCCAGGATAATAAGGACCCAGGGATCAGCGTGGGACCAGGGAGGCTGCAGCCCCAGGCCCGGTGCTCGCTGGGTCTGCCACAGACAGGGCTCTTGGGAGAGAGCTGGGTCAGCGGTTCCCTCCCTGGCCAAACAAGGTTTGAATAGCACCAGGAGAGATCTGGTTGCTTGAAGTTGCAGAGAGGGGAAAAAGGACTAAGTGGCAAACACACAGGGGCTGTGAGCACCCATGCATAGCCCTGGGAAGAGTGTGTGCTTGAATCCCTGCAACCAGAGGCGGCCTGGTCACGCGCCCACAACCCGGGGGAGAGTGTGCTTTGTGGAAGGCCTGGAGCTCACACCCGTAAACCCAGGGAAAGCATGTGCTTACAAAGGCCCGGATCCCACACCCAAGGCCCTGTGGAGAGGCAACAGGCTAGCTCTGAGGAGAATGCACAGCTAGCCCTGGGGAGAGTATGTGCCAGGCTGAGTGCTGAACAGGAAGGGAGAAAAGCAATACCAATCACCCCTCAGCCTACTGCAGCCAGCAAGACCAGAAAAACCAGTTTGGCCAGTTTGAAACCAGCAAGAGGTTTTTTTGTTTGTTTGGTTTTTTTAAAGTTATTTTTAAATTTTTAATTCTTATTATTTTTATATCTCTCAATTCCTTTTGCTTCTCTTTCCTTCTTTCTAGTTTTATTCCTTCTTCCTTTCTTTCCAATTTTGTCTCCTCTTCCTTCTTCTGCTCTTTTTCTTTTTCTTTTTTCTTTTTAAATACCCACAAGTGAGACAAAAAAAATAAAAAAAAAAAAAAAAGAAGCAAAACCTGGAACTGTGAAAAGAACAGAGTTGGACCCAAAGAGGGGACATCCCAACAGCTGAGACAGTGAGACAGATTTCACTTTGGATCAGTGAGCTGGAGGACAAAGTAGAAAAAAATGCCCAGAAAGAGCAAGAAAAGGAAAACAGGCTCAGAAAGAATGAAGAGGGATTAAGAGAAATGCAAGACAATATGAAATGTAATAATATCCATATAATAGGGATACCAGAAGGAGAGGAAGAAGAGCAAGGGATAGAAAACCTATTTGAAAAAGTAATGATGGAAAACTTCCCTAATTTGATGAGAGAAAAAGTCACACAAATCTAGGAAACACAGAGAGTCCCAATCAAGAGGAACCCAAAGAGACCCACCTCAAGACACATCATAATTAAAATGGCAAAATTTCAAAAAAAGAGAGAATCTTAAAGGCAGCAAGGGAGAAACAGGAAGTAACATACAAAGGAGCCCCAATAAGGTTAGCAGCAGACTTCTCAATGGAAACACTCCAAGCCAGAAGAGAATGGCAAGAAATATTGCAAGTAATAAGAACCAGAGGCCTGCAACCAAGACTACTTTACACAGCAAGGCTTTCAATCAAGATAGAAGGCCAAATAAGGAGCTTCCCAGACAAAAGAAGTCTAAAAGAATATACCTCCACCAAGCCAGCTCTGCAAGAGATGCTAAAGAGACTGCTTTAAGGAAAGGAAGGAAAAGAGAGAGAGAGCGAGACACACAGGTACGAAAATGGCAATGAATAAGCACCTATCAGTAATAACCTTAAGTGTAAATGGATTAAATGCTCCAATCAAAAGACATAGAATAGCTGAATGGATAAGAAAGCATGACCCACACATATGCTGCCTACAAGAGGCCCACCTCAGGACAAAAGACCTACACAGACTCAAAGTGAAGGGCTGGAAACAAATTTTCCAAACAAATGGACAGGGAAAAAAAGCTGGGGTAGCAATACTCATATCAGACAAAATAGACTTCAAAAGAAGAGCCATAAAGAGACCCAGAAGGTCACTTCATAGTACTCAAGGGAAGAATCCAGCAAGAAGAAATAAACATTGTAAATATATATGCACCCAACATAGGAGCACCTAAATACATCAAGAAAATCTTAGAGGACTTCAAGAAAGATATTGACAGCAACACAATTATAGTAGGGGACTTTAACACCCCACTGTCAAAAATGGACAGATCTTCCAAACAAAATATCAACAAAGATATTGTGGCATTGAGCAACACTCTAGATGAAATGGACTTAACTGATATATATATAGAGAGAGCCCTTCATCCCAAAGAAACTAAATACACATTTTTTTTTCAAATGAACATGGAACATTTTCAAAGATAGACCACATGATAGGACACAAAACAAGCCTCAACAAATTCAAGAAAATTGAAATCATACCAAGCATTTTTTCCAGTCACAAGGGACTGAAACTAGAAACCAACCCCAAGGGGAAAAACCCAAAACACTCAAAATCATGGAGATTGAATAGTATGCTATTAAACAGTGTATGGGTTAAGAATGAAAAGAAATCAAAAAGTTTCTGGAAACAAATGAAAATGAACTTACAACAACCCAAAACTTATGGGACACAGCAAAGGCAGTCCTGAGAGGGACGTTCATAGTGATACAGGCCTACCTAAAAAAGATAGGAACATTCCAAACAAACAACCTAACCCTACACCTACAAGAACTTGAGAAACAACAACAAAGACAGCCCAGAGCAAGTAGAAGGAAGGATATAACCAAGATCAGAGCAGAATTAAATGACATAGAGACCAAAAGCACAATTCTAAGGATCAATGAATCCAGGAGCTGGTTCTTTGAAAAGATAAACAAAATTGACAAGCCTTTAAGTGGGTTCATCAAGAAAAGAGAGAAGAACCAAATAAACACAATCAGAAATGAAAGAGGAGAGATTACAACTGACACCACAGAAATACAAAGAATTGTAAGAAATTACTATGAAGAACTGTATGCCAAGAAATTTGAAAACCTGAGTGAAATGCACAACTTTCTAGAAAAATATAATCTCCCAAAACTCAATGAAGAAGAAGCAGAAAGCCTGAACAGACCAATAACAGCCGGTGAAATTGAAGCAGTGATCAAAAAACTCCCAACACACAAAAGACCTGGACCAGATGGTTTCACAGGAGAATTCTACAAAGCGTTTAAGGAAGAGCTAACCCCTATCCTTCACAGACTATTCCAAAAAATCCAAAATGATGGACAACTCCCAAACTCTTTGTGTGAAGCCAGCACCATCCTAATCGCAAAACCAGATAAAGGCACAAGGAAAGAAAACTTCAGGCCAATATCACTGATGTAAATAGTTGCTAAAATCCTCAACAAAATATTGGCAAACCACATCTAACAATACATTAAAAAGATCATACACCGTGACCAAGTGGGATTCATCCTAGGGATGAAAGGATGGTACAATATTCGCAAATCACTAAATGTAATACATCACATAAACAAAAGCAGGCAAAAATCACATGATCTATCAATAGATGCTGAAAAAACATTTGATAAGGTACAACACCCATTTATGATAAAAACACTCAGCAAAGTGGGAATAGAGGGGGCATTCCTCAACATAATCAAGGCCATATATGAGAGACCCACAGCCAACATCATATGCAATAGGCAAAAACTAAAATCTTTTACACTAAGATCAGGAACAAGACAAGGTTGTCCACTTTCACCACTTCTATTCAATATTGTATTGGAAGTTTTAGGCACAGTGATCAGACAAGAAAAGGAAATAAAAGGCATCCAGATCGGAAAGGAGGAAACAAAACTATTATTGTTTGCAGATGACATGATAGTGTACATAGAAAATCCTATAGACTCAGCCAAAAAAATGCTTGACCTAATAAATGAATTTGGCCAAACAGTGGGATACAAAGTCAATATCCAGAAATCAAAGGCACTTTTGTATACCAACAATGAAACAGCAGAAGCAGAAATCAAGAAAAAAAGCCCATTCGATATAGCAAAAAGAAAAATAAAATACCTAGGACTAAACCTAACCAAGGAGGTAAAAGACCTATATGCAGAAAACTACACAACACTGAAGAAAGAAATCAAGGAAGACACAAACAAATGGAAACATATACTGTGTTCATGGATCAGAAGAATTAACATCATCAAAATGTCCATACTACCCAAAGCAATTTACAAATTCAATGCAATACCTATTAAAGTACCAATGGCATATTTCACAGACATAGAACAAACACTTCAAAAATTTATATGGAACCATAAACAACCCTGAATAGCTGCTGCAATTTTGAGAAAGCAGAGCAAAGTAGGAGGGATCACAATATCCGATACCAAACTGTATTATAAGGCCACTGTAATCAAAACAGCCTGGTACTGGCATAAAAACAGGCACATGGACCAGTGGAACAGAACAGAGAGCCCAGAAATAAACCCAAGTCTCTATGGTCAGTTAATATTTGACAAAGGAGGCAGCAACATAAAATGGACTAAAAGTAGCCTCTTCAACAAGTGGTGTTGGGAGAATTGGACAGGTACATGCAAAAAAAAAAAAAATGAAACTCGAACACCAATTTACACCATACAGAAAAATAAATTCAAGGTGGATAAAAGATTTAAATATAAACCGTGACACCATTAAAGTCCTAGAGGAAAACATAGGCAGGAAAATCTCAGATATTTCATGCAGCAACATTTTTACTGATATGTCCCCTAAAGCAAGGGACATAAAGGGACATATAGGAAACAAATGGGATCTCATCAAAATAAAAAGCTTCTGCATGGCTAAAGAAAAATATCATATGATATCAACAGTTGCTCAAAAAGCATGTGGCAAAATCCAGCATCCATTTATGATAAAAATTCTCAGCAAAGCAGGAATATGTGGAACTGTCCCTCAACCCAACAAAGGCCATCTATCACAAACCCAGTGCCAAGTGGTGAAATGCTAAAAGTGGTTTCCTTAAGATCAAGAGAAAGACAAGGATGTTTGCTTTCACCATTTTTATTCCACATAATTTTGGAAATTCTAGCCTTAGCAATTAGACAAGAAAAGAAATAAAAGGTATCTAAAATCGAAAGGAAGACATCAAACAATTATTATTTGATGATGACATGATACTATTACAATGAGAACCCAACAAAGTCCACCCCCCAAAAAAAATATTAGAACTGGTAAGTGAATTCAGTAAAGTAGCGGGATACAACATTAATGTTCAGAAATTGGTTGCAATCCAGCCAGAGGAGGCAGAAGTCAGTGGCTGATTGGCTGGAGTGGATGCGACGGGTGGTGGCACCCAGCAGGTTGGGACAGCCCGTGGGCCCACTGCCTGGTACGACAGAACGTGGCAGCAGAGCCTCCTCCTTGGGATGCAGTGCACCCCTCGAGGCCATGGCCGCCCTCAGGCCCTGAAGGGCCCCAGGGACGCCAACCGACCTGGCAGGACCTGGCCCTTCCACCCCAGCAGGCAGCACGAGCACTTTGCAGCGTAGGACCCCTCCCCAAGGCCAGAAGCTTTGATGCCTGGAAACAAGGCAGGCCCACCTCTCGGGCGGACTGAGTTCCAGGGCTAGCTGGTGGGAGGGGCGGTGCCTGACTACGCTGTCTGTCTGCTGTGAGGGCCAACCTCGGTGGGCGGAGGCAGTGCCCCAGCTCAGGCCTTGGGCCTCAGCCCAGCACACTGAGCAAGAGCCCAGGTGGTGAGGACGACGGCCCCTCAGCCACAAGAGCCACCGCACACCCCTCTTCTACCCGACTGCCACACACTCTGACGTCAAAGGGTGTGGCAGTTGGTCTTTCTGCCCTCTGACGTCAGCACGCTGGAAGCCTAGAGGGCTGCCCTAGCCCAGCCTCAGCAGGGGGTGAAGGCCCGCTTACCTCAGTCTGTTCTCCTTGGACAGGGCCACTTCAAGGCCCCGAATCCCCAGTTGAGGCCCCCGGTGAATGAGGTCTGCCTGGTTGAATGTGACCTCTGTGGCTACAACCCGACTTGGACTCAGACCCCTTGGGTGAGAGTGGCAGCCTCTGATCCTTAAAATACTGCTTCAAAAAAGTGGCTTAAGTGGATTGTCTTCCTCAGCTGTTGCTCCGTCGGTGATCTACTACACGCCCTCAGAGGTGGGCAGTGACTTGCTATGGAGGCAGGGGTGGGGGGTGGCGGCTGGAGGAGGAAGAGGAAAAACTCCAGGTGGAGGCAGTGAGGGCGGATTGAGGAGACTGGCCCCATGAAGGACTGGGTCCCAGTGATCTGTGAGGAGGAGGACCACAGACCTCAGCTTCATTCAGCTTCAACCAGTGCCTGGGCCTGCCCACCTGAAGGGCCCCAGGGCTGCCCCCGCTGCTGGCCAGACTCAAGTGCTGCCACAGCTCCAGCACTAGCCCTTTAGCCTATGGATGGCCACTTACCCCCACAGGCTCTGCTGCCCATGTTGTGCCTGGACTGGACAGACAGCACAGGGTCTGGTTGGAATAGCCACTGCCCTGCCCCAATGAACTGACACTGGCAGGGACAGCTGGACCACAGAGGGTTTTGTTGTTGTTGTTGTTGTTTTTACTTCACAGATTACTTATTATTTTAAAAATGTATTGAGGTGACATTGGTTAATAAGATCATACAGGTTTCAAGGGCACATTTCTATAATACAGGATCTATTGACTGCATTGTGCACCCATCACTGAAAGTCAAACCATTTTCCCTCACCATATATTTGACTCCCTTCACCTGTTAACTGCGCACTTCCCACCGGCTTCCCTCTGCTAACTACCATATTGTTGTCTGCTTCTGTCTATGAGTTTCAGTTTTATATCCCACATATAAATGAAATCATATGATTCTTAGCTTTTCCTGACTGACTTATTTTGCTTCACATAATATTCTCAAGGCCCATCCATGTTGTCACAAATGGCAGAATTTCATCTTTTCTTATGGCTGAGTAGTGTTCCACAGTATACATGTACGATATCTTCTTTTTTTTCTTTTTCTTTTTTTGTTTTTATTTAATTATTGTTCAAGTACAGTTTTCTGTCTTTTACCCCCATCCCAGCCAACCCACTCAGCCTTCCCCATCTCCCTCTCATTTCTACACCGCCCCCCCACCAGGACCACAGAGTTTATTTTTGTATTTTGTTCCAGGTCAGACCTGAGCCTGCACACTCCAGCTCAAAGGACTGGAGATGCAGCAAGCAGGCTGCCCTGGTCATCTGCCCTGGGCTTAGGCTGCCTCTTGGAGCCCACCTGTACTCCCCATTTTGTCCTTTGGACAGCGTGCACTGAGTGTCACTTTGCTGCAGCTTTTTTGTTTCCAATAAAAGTTTATGTGACTTAAAAAAAAGAAATTGGTTGCATTTTTATACACCAATCATGAGCTATCAGAAAGAGAAATTAAGAAAGCAATTCCATTTACAGTTGCCTCAAAAAGAATAAAATACCTAGTAATAAATTTAACCAAAGAGACAAAAGACCTGTACTTGGGAAATTATAAAACATTGAAGAAGATACATGTAAATGGAAGAATATACCATGTTCATGGATTGGAAGAATTAACATCGTCAAAATGTCCATACTATGTAGAGCTGGCTATAAATTCAATGTGATTCCTGTTAAAATGCCAATGGCATTTTTCACAGAACTAGAACAAATCCTAAAATTTGTATGGAGCCACAAGAAACTCAGAATAGTCAAAATAATATTGAGAAATAAAAAAGCTGGAGGTATTCTACCTAATATCAAACTATACTACATGACTGTAGTAATCAAAACAGCATGGTACTGGCATAAAAAAGACACATAGATCAATGGAACAGAATAAAGAGCCCAGAAATAAACCCATACTTATAAGGTTAATTAATCTATGACAAAAGAGGCAATAATATACAATTAGGCATAAATAGTATATGCAATAAATTGGAACATGCAGTAAAATTGGAACAATACCTCTGAAAAAAAAGTGAAACTGGACCACCTTATTATACCATATATAAGAATAAACTCAGAATGGATTAAGATGTAAATGTAAGACCTGAAGCCATAAAAATCCTAGAAGAAAACATAAGCAGTAAACTCTCTGACATTGATCTCAGCAATATTTTTTTCTGATATATCTCCTTCAGGAAGGGAGACAAAAGAAAGGATAAACATCACACTAGATCAAACTAAAATGGTTTTGCACAGCCAAGGAAACCATGAACAAAAGAAAAAGACAACCTACAGATTGGGAGAAGATATTTACCAATATATCAGATAAGAGATATCCAAAATTTATAAAGAACTCACACAACACCAAAAAAACAAATAATACAACTAAAAAATGGACAGAAGACCTGAATAGACACTTCCCCAATAAGGAGCTATAGATGGCTAGTAGACATATGAAAAGATGCTCAATGTCACTCATTGTCAGGGAAATGCAAAGTAAAATCACAATAAGGTATCACCTCACACCTCTCAGAATAGCTATCATCAATAAATTAACAAACAAGTGCTGGTGAGGATGTAGAGAAAAGGGAATCTTTGTACTCTCTTGATCTCTCCTGATGGGATTGCAAATTGGTGCAGCCCCTACAGAAAACAACATGGGTTTCCTCAAAAAAATAGAACTATCTATTTTGGGGGGCTGCACCAATTTGCAATCCCAAAAAGATAGAACTATCTATGTATTGGGTCCAGCAATTTCACTTTTAGGTATTTATTCAAAGAAATCCAAAACACTAATTTGAAACAATACATGAATCTCTATGTTTATTGCAGCATTATTTACAATAGCCAAGATATGGAAGTAACCTAAGTGTCCATTGATAGATGAATGGATAAAGAAGATGTGGTACATATATATTACAATGGAATATTACTCAGTCATTAAAAATAATGACATTTTATCATTTGGAACAACATGGATAGACCTAGTGGGTATTATGCTAAATAAGTCAGAGAAAGACAAATGCCATATACTTTCATTTATTTGTGGAATTTAAAAAACAAAATAAATGAACAAACAAAACAAAAAGTCATAGATAACAGAGACAAACTAATGTTTGTCAGATGGAAAGTGGGTTGTGGGTCTGGGTTTAAAAGGTGAAGGAATTAATAAATATTAATTGGCAGTTACAACACAGTCATAGGGATGAAAAATACAGTATGAGGGCATGTAGTCAACAATGTTGTAATAACTATATGCGATGTCAGATATCTGAGTACGAGACTTATTGGAGGATCACTTTTTAAGTTTTGAAGAGGACTAACCACTATGCTGTACAACTGAAACAAATACAATATTGAGTGTCAATGTGATAAAAATACTAACAACTTAGAACAAAAATAACAAAGACACGTTTAAGATTTTAAAAATGTGTCCCCATTGCTTAATATCCTTTTTTAAAAAATGAATGTCCTTTTGAGGTGTGGGAACTGAAAATGTCTGAGGAACAGGATCAGACAAGCAGCAAGCTTTCACAGACACCAGGGGGACTGATTAGGGAAGAAAAACATGAGAGATAAATTTGTTTAAATACTTGCTATGTATTCAAGTACATTCTTGTATTTTTATAGACAGGAATAAGATGAATGTGAATTTAAATAAAGACTTTATGCTGTAATTAATGATGTAGTTATTAGGCTGAGTTTGGCAGTGTGTACCCTGACAAAGTTTAAAAATTAGGCTTTAAAACACTAAATTACCTTTTGGGTCTGCCAGCTGTAATGATAAGTAAAGTGGAAATCAACCTCATTACTGTCAGATTCTCAGAGTTCATTAACATTTGGTATGTTAACCAGTCCTGGATGCTAAGGAATGAATGGCAGATTCTGATGGAGAATCAGGGACTGGAGCCACATTTTAACCTCACTCATTACACAGGAGTTGATGACCCTGGCTTCAAATCCTTGGAAACTCAGATCCCCCTACATTCTTATGTCAGGGGTGCCTTAGGCTCAGGCAGCCCCCAAGACTCTTTGGTGACAGGGTTGGGAGAAAGCTAGCTCAGAAGATGTGGTGTGATATAACTTTTTGAATTGGGAGAGTGGGTTCCCCAGGAATCTTAGCCAGCAGTGCTTTGCTGGGGGGAGGGGGGTGGGGAGTGCATGGTGCAGTCACTGTCAGGCTAGGGAGAGGGAAGTGCTGCTTTGGGAGAAGAGGTGCATGAAGCCCTCAGTTGTGTCTCCTTTCTGAGTGATGGGACTCGCTTTGGTCAAAGAGCGAGTGACTGGGTGTATGGCTTGTTCTTGCCTGCTGAGAAGTCCCTGGGTGGTGCGAGTTTTATGAAAGAGGAAGGACCAGCTGCTCTTGGAGGGGGTGGTGCATAGGTCTGCGTGAGCCAGGGGGAAGAAGGAGTAAAGGAGAAACTTCCAGGCCTCAACTCTCCTCACCCTGAAAGGCCAGGCAGAGTGAGAGGGTCAGGACAGGTCACTGTGTAGCTGGGAGTATGGGTCCGTTGAGAGGAAGAGAACTTTAGGAAAGCATTCTTTTCATTACAAACACCATGGTGGGGTGGTGGTGAAGGAAGATAGTGTGTCTAGTAAGCAATCAGTTGACTGCTAGCCAATGGCAGGAAGATATGGATGCCACATGTTGGCAGCCAGACAATTCTAGCGCATGGTGGTCACTGTATTCCCAGAGCAGGGGGCCTGGGCCTCAAGACCCACAGATCTGAATCAGAGTGTTAGCGAAAGTGGTCAGGGGGTTTAAGGACTCTATTTTCTTTACCATCATCTGTGAAATGCTAATAGTGATGCCCGCCACATAGGGTTGTGGTATGAAAAAAATTAAGAGAAAAAAATACAAACTAACAGACACACAAACATTCAAATAATATCAGTTTTCCCTCTTTCCCTAAATCATGAGAGAGGAATCTTCCTTCCATCATATAATTCCTTCTCTTCCTTGCTCCCTCCTATCCTTTCTTTTCTTCTTCCCTACTAGCCAGCCAGTATTTACATATCACTTAGCACACAAAGGGCAATTTACTACACAGAAAATTCTAGGAGAAACATTGTGATACTCTGAACAGGGTATTGGTAGTTTTAACCTCTCATTATATTAGCTGTGTACGTTTGAGTTAATTTCAACTTTTTAGACTTGTGAGGACTCTTTTATGAAATGGGAGTGATATTTTACTATCTTCTAGATTATAATGTACAAATGAAATAGGATGTATGAGAGTGCTTTGTAAACTATAAAAGAAAACAATGTTAAAATTAATTTTAATTGTAGTAAATACACATTACATAACTGATGCAGACTCCAGTCTACAGTAGCTGTGGCATTATGGCTGAGATGAGACAAATTCACATGGACTACCAAGTCCTGTGGATGAAAAGGGATGGCATAGCCACTCTCTCAAGGGGAGAGTGCCTCAGAGTGCCTCGGCCACTCTCTCAGGAGGAGAGCACTCTGACCCTTGCCTTGACAGGCTTTTATTGGCTTTAATTTGCATAGAAATATGGGGCATATATGGAAAGCTCATCAATCATTGTCAGGCAGTAATGATCAAATAGATGACATTCAAAGAACTCTGAGGGCCTATTTTGCGTCAGGGTCAAATAGCTAAAGGACCATAAAACTTTGGGGAAACAAACTCATTTCAGGTTTAGACCCTTATCATTTAAATTGAAGGTATTAGCAAAGCAGGTTTCACAGAATTTTATGCATTCTTTCTTAGGCCTGATTACCCCGAGGAACCCACCCTTTCCAGCACAGGGCTGCACCCACCTCCAGCATTGTTTCAGGCTTAGGTTGAGCAGGGAAAGTAAGGCAGCCAAGAGATTAGGAGACTTCTTGCAGACAGAATGAGGACTCAGGCTATGTCAAAGCCGAGGGGTGAGGGTCCATCACCCCCTTTCTCTGTAGTCCCCCAAGTCCTTCCCTGAGGGCCCATTGTGATCATACCTGTCTTAGGTTGTCTCTCCCCTGAGGAATCTTACCAGTCATTGACTAACCAATCATGCACTGGGGGCCAGGCAGGGTGAAGTAAAATGGGCAGAGGTGGTGTTCCTGCCAGGGGGATAAGTTTTGTCTCTTTAGTGGCTTAGTGTCCCAAGGTCTCTCACTCAGCCTTAGCTATGGGGGTTACAGCTTCTGAAACCACGCAGGGCAGTTCCCAACACATAAGTTTTACCATCTTATTCTTAAGTGCACAGTTTAGTGATATTATGTACATTCACATTGTTGTGCGACTATCACCACCATCATCTCCAGAATTCCTCATCTTGCAAAACCGAAACTCTGTACCTATAGCCCCTGGCAACCACTTTTCTACTTTTTGTCTTTAGGAAGTTGACTACTCTAAGTATCTCATGTAAGTGGAATCATACAGTATTTGTCTTTTTGTATGTGGCTTCTTTCTCTTAGCATAAGGTCCTCAGAGTTCATCCATGTTGTTGCATGTGTCAGAAATTTCACTCCTTTTTAAGGCTGAATAATGTTTTATTGTATGTATATACTGCATTTTGTTTATCCATTCATCTGTCAGTGGACACTTGTGTTGCTTCCATGCTGTTGTGAATAATGCTGCTATGAACATGAGTGTGCAGCTATCTCTTTGAGACCCTGCTTTCAATTCTTTTGGATGTATACCCAGAAGTGGAATTGCTGGATCACATGGTAATTCTATTTTTAATTATTTTGAGGAACCAACATAACATTTTCTATAGTAGCTGCACCGATTTACATTTCCTCCATCAGTGAACAAGTGTTTCAATTTCTCTACATCCTTGCCAATACTTGTTTTTTTTTTTCTGTTTTTTTTTTGTTTTGTTTTATGTTTTGTGTTTTGTTTTTGGTTTTTTTTGCTCTTTGGTTTTGGTAATAGCCATCCTAATGGGTGTGAGTTGAAAAGAAGACAAATTATTAGTCATTTATACAAGCAATGGACTTAATTATAGCTCATTTCATTCAAAACAGAAAATAGGAGGGACATAAAACAGATTTACTAAGATGGCATCCATCTTAATAAACAGTTTAGAAGGGAACTGAGGCTCCCACCCAAGTCTGTGTATCACAGGGCACTAAAACAGTATCTGTATGATGGTTGTGCAGAGAGCACTGGTCCATTTGCCTGGGGTGAGAGTTAGTTTCTGAGGCAGACCTTGTAGAAAGACTAGAATTTCAATACACAGAGACTTCAGGGAAGGGATAGAGTATGGACATTCTCCACATGGAAATGGTGTGATCGAAGATGTATCTCGGAAGCAGTTAGGCTTGTTCAGAGAATGCCACTCAAAGAGTTGTCTCTGGATTAGCAGTGCCAGCAGCTCCTGATGAGTTGTCAGAAATAAGAATTCTTGGATGCCTCACTAAAGCATACTGAATCAGGACTTCTGGGATCAGGACCTGTCAGCCTTTGTCTTAACATTGCTCCAGGAAATTCTGATGCAAGCTGACGTTTGCACAGGAACAGAAGCAGATTAGGTGGGCATGAGTTAGGGGCTAGATCATGAAGCCTGGAGTTAGATGCGGTAGTTTGGGCTCTGTTTATAATCCCCTAGTGACTGCCTATTGCAATTGGAATAAAATCACACTTCTCATGATGGCCTGTGAAGCCATACAATCGCCTGTTTCCCTCTTCACCTAACCTCCCCAATTCTTGCCCTCTCTTACCACACTCCAGCCACTGAACTCCAACACCTGCCAGGCTCTTTCTTGTCTTGTTCCTTCAGCTTAGAATGTTCTTCCCCTCTCCCAATGGCTTCTTTCTTCTCCTTAGTTAGGTCTCAGCTCAGATGATGCCTTTTTACAGATTTAACTTCCCTGACCACCCTCCATCATTCTCTGAAACTACCCTATTTTTTTACAGCATTTCTTGCTATCAGAAATTATCCCATATTTCTTTCTTTACATGTTTATTGTCTGCCTTCCCAAACTAGAGCATAAGAACCTTAAATTCGGGTCTTGGCTCTGTTCAGTCTATTTCTGGTGCTTAGAACAAACTCAGGCACAGAGCAGGTATACAATATTATAATTTTTTAAACTTCATCAGACACAGGTATGATTTTAAGTGGTTCTAAATAGTGAAGTGATACCTCAAAGTGGTGCCTTGGGTATGTATCCCTCCCATGGTTTTATGTCAGGTTGTGGTATATCAGGAAAGAAAGGAGAACAGAACTGAACTCCCTCATTTGACCCTAGCCTGCATAATTTAGTCCCTAACCCTGGTGCCCAGCCTAATCTGCTTGTACTGTATAGCCATGAGCTTGCATCAGAATTTCTTGGAGGGGTGTTAAGACAAACACTGAGTCTGTGATCCCAATCCCAGAGTCTGTGATTCAGGATATTCTCGATGTCAGCTCCCTGAGGACTTGGATTTGCCTTTACTCTCCAGCACATAGAACAGTGAGTCATCACCAATCAAAAAAGGGATTGCAATGTGAGCTAGAAGTCTGACACAGTTTGTTGATATGAATCTCCTCCCTTTCACTTTAGGAAAAGGACAAGCGAGAGAGGATGACAGATTATCTGAATATTTTTCAAATGAATGAGTGAATGAATATTCTTACCTTCTCCCATTGTGGGGACCGACTGGATAAATATTCCCTTTCCTATTCTGATTCTTGTCCAGGGTGATGATGATGAAGATGAATAAGAACATCTGTTATTTGTGCTTTGATCTGCTGGGAAAGAAACATAACTTCAAGGGGGAAACAACCAAACTAATAGCCCTTAGGACTTTTTTCTTTTTACCTATGTTGCTGCAAAAAACGCAAAGCAGTTCTAATCTGCTATTATCTCTCACTTGCCCTTTTCTTTGGGTGGAGGGGGATTAGCATCAACAAAACATGTCAAACTACCATTATAATTGCCATTTCTGATCGGAGGTAACAAGGTCCCCCATTGTAAATTCTAGCAGGCATAACATTCATTTATTGACAACTTTGGGTAAAATACAAAGATAAGGATCCCTGAGTACCCTTATTACCCTTGGGTATTTTGGCATAGGGTTTCCCTCCTAGAATCAGAGAGGCAATATGAATTGATGGTCACATTACTTGGTAGAAACTGTCAGGTGGGTCTACAGGTACCGTGGAGCTATGGTGACCCAAGGGAGTGGATGCTAGAATGGCACCTGCTGGCTGCCCAGCTGAGCTCACATTTCAAAATCTTCTCTACACGTGGTTCTCTACTCTCATTCTTCACACCCATCACCATCTCCCCAACTAGTCCATAAGTCTTTGAGAGGAGAGCCAGAGCTGATCCGTGTCTCCATGTCTTGTGTTTTCAACAGCATCCACACCACTTGTGCCTTGTAGGTGCTCAGTAATTGCTTGTCAAAATGAACTCTTATAGACTGAGAAACTGACCTTGGCTCAGACTTGCCAGAGTTAAAGCACAACCTGCCTCGCATTCTTGTACATGCTGGGCCCATAAAGGCTCCCAGCAGCCTTCATTCCGCTATGTCCCATAACTGGGCCAGAAGGCTGTTGTCAGCAGCCAGTAGGCAAAACAAACAGGCCACTCCAGCTCACTCTTTCTTTACCCCACCTGGCTCTGGGCAGAATGAGTGTGAGCATGGATATTCTGGGTACTACCCTGCCACAGTCTGATCCAGCCAGAGCTGGCCAGGGCAACTGCCACAGACAACTAGGGGCTCCCTCTATGGCCACAGAGACACATGAGGACTGTTCTTCCCCCCCACCCCCCCCAAAAAAAAAAAAAAAACAAAACCAACAAAACTAGAGGTAGGTGGCAAGAGCAGAGAGAGAGAAAGGAACAGCTTCAGGTTAACTGAGAATGTCAGTCAGGTACACAGAGACCTTACAGCGTGGCTATGTAATAAGGCACTACCTGCTAATAGAACTGGTTATAGAACGTTATTGATATCTGTTCCCAGGGTTGTGTACTTGTGTTCACTGTGGGGGTGTGAAGGATTAAAGAATGGACCAAAAGGGGGACCGTGTGGTAAAAACCCAGCAACTGATGCACATTTGGATCAAGTCTTCTGACAACTTTGGAAGGCATGTGTGTTCACATGTGCTTGGACCTCTGCTGAGTTACACAGAAGACTTCAGAAAAGATGGCACAGGGTTTCTGGACTCAAGGTGTTTACCGTTCAGACAGCAGCCCCTCAGCCATCCAACACTGTTGGAACAGTCATCTCCAACACTCTCATAGACAGGCCCCAGTGCCATCCTCCCTTGCTGTTCTGTGCTTTGTCCCAGCTGATACTCCCACTCCTGCCCTCCCTCCAAGCCCTTTTCAACTTGACAGGGAGCTCCACTCAGCTGACAGGTCACACCTGTCACAGATGCCCCACCATTTGCCATGAGAACCCAAACTTCTCAGGTGGAGCGCTTCCCTTCACCCATCTTCAAAGGTACTGCTTGCTCTGAAGAGTGGGAGCTGTGTTTCCTAATTCCCAGTGCAGCAGACACACACCCTTGCCCCTCACAGTTCCCCAGGACAAGTCTTTGCTCACCTGGTGCCTGCCAGTCTCATACACAGCCCCCCATGGAAGGGTTCTTATCCTTATTTTCTTCATCTTTCATCCTCCTTTCATCAGTGGGCCTGTCATGTCTCAGTCCCTTGTGTCAGCTTCTCTTCCTCCACTCTCCCCAGATGCTGAGTCCCCAGGGTCATGGCCTTGTTTGTCTCATCTCCTTATTTTCCATCCTATGTCAGATCTCAGTTGTCATCATCACCCTAACCCTGAAGTCTCTCAGGTCTGCATCTCCAGCTGGGATGGTTCTCTGGAGGGCCAGTCTGGTAACTGTCTGCTGCTGAACAGTGGGCTCCAAACCCAATGACCACCCAATAATCATTGCCTCCACTTTTTTCCAAAACCCTAAAGAACAACCTCCATTTCCCCATGTGCTTTATCCTAATCAATGATATTACCGCCTAGATAGTAAGTGAAGCCAGGAGCCTATCTCATCTCCTCCCACTCCTGCAGAGCTAGCTGCCTCCCTTGATTCTCCCCCAGGAATCTTCTTTGAACCTGCCCCCTCTCTTTGATCCCCACCACCCTGCCCTCAGTACTTGCCTCATCTTTTTCTTGTGCTATTAAAAAGAGCCCCAAGCTGGTTTACCTAGCTCCTAGCTCAACTCTCTCCAGTCTATCTACAATACAGCAAGAGTGGTAGCCCTAAAAATCTCATGATGTCACTGTCTGTTGAATATCCTATTGCTCCTCAGCACCTTCACAGAAGTGCCCAAATTTCCTACGTGACACAGAAGGTTGTGCATGCTCAGGACCCTGTCCTCCCATCCAACCACCCCAGGCTTCCTCATGTCTTTGGTGGCTCCCCACACTGAAACATACTTTGTTTCCCTGCCTCCCTGGGAAACTTCACCTGCCAACATCAGAGCTGCCTCTTCTGTGAAACCTGGTACACTCCCCCTAGTCGGTAGCAGTTGCTCACCACATGTGTGTGAGACAGATGCAGGAGTACATCCTTAAAACTTCCCACTACCATCCAGACGATTTTGGTTTTCCTTTAGCTATGCTTCCTTAGAAATTTGCGAACCACTTACTTCATTGTACAGTAAAGTTCTGTCTCTCCCCTCACCCCCATCTCCACAGGCATCTCTCAAACTCAAGGACTCGGTCTGCGTTGTCTGTGGTTTTCCACCACAGTGAGCACTGGGTAGTTTATGGCTGGAGCATAGTGAGGTTTTTCCCCATCACTTACCTTGTTGGGTTGTGGCTATAATTTCTTCAGGACACTTTGAAAGCAGAGATACATCTTATTCTTATCTATGTACATGGTACCTTGCTTAAGATAGACATTTAATAAGTATTTTATGAATGAATAAAGGAATGTTTGAATAAACCAGTGCTTTACTTATATCAACGCAAAGCATGATGTTAAGTTCTAAACGACTGGCACAGACAGTAAGTGCCTTGGGGATTTGAAGAAGGCAAAATTAACATGGGTTGGAACAGTCCAACAGTTGCCTGGAGCAGGGTGAGGGGAACACAAGAATGGAGCTTACAGTACATGTGGATAAAGAAAAGCTGACCACTTTCCAGGAAGAAGAAACCACCTGGAAAAATGACACATGATGAAGCGACATGCCTTTTCAGCGTTCCGCAAGGGCTACCTAGGTGTAGCTAAGGGTCATGGAATTTAGTAGAATGTGAGCTTGGAAAGGCATGTGGAGACCAGATTGTGGAGGGTGAGGGGCCAGGCAGGTGAATCTGCAGTGGGGAATAGCTGGATTAGTGCAGAAGAGACTGGAGGCAGGAGGCAGTTTAAGGGTAGTACAGGAGAGAGGTACAGCAGGGGAACAGGAGGAAGATTCCTGAGTGCGCCTCAGTGATGGGACAAGCATAGGGGCTGAGGGATGGGGAAGGTGCAGGACAGCTCTCATGTGAATTGTGTGGGGGGAACTGAAAGTGGGAAGTCATAAAGAGTCTCCCATTCTATGAAAAGGTGATGGGTTACATTTGGGACATGGAGTTTGGAAGGACTTCCAAGGGGACATTTCCCCTTAAATGGGAGCCATAAATGGGAGTGTGATGTGAGGATGGGGCATTTTTGGAGTTGCCTGTATAGATTTGATAGTTGAGTGTTCATTCTGCCAGGAGAATATACACCATGAAGAGAAAATAGACTGAGGACTGAATCCAGGGGTGAGGTTTGGGGAACACTGACAGCTAGTGTCACAGAGAAGACACTAGGGAAGGAATTAGGTGAAGGCAACAGAATGCAAATCAGAATAGTGTCACATCACGGATGTCAAAAGATGGTGCCAAGAAAACAACTTCGGTCACATTTGCCTCAGAGAGCTTTAAAAATCTGAAAACCAAGAAAAGACCTTTAGATTTGTAAGGAAGAAGTGCAGTGACTTCTGAGAGTGAATCCAGAGATGGTGGAGGCTCAGGATAGAAAAGAGGCAGAGGAACTGGAGGCAGTGGGTGTAAACCACAGAGTTTAAGGTGTTTTATTTGCTGAGAGTGAGGGGAGAGGGAAGGGAGAAGGCAGGAGGGAGCCAGATGAATAGTAATTCTTTTTCTCATTAAAGCACATTTTAAAAATCAAAGTATAATTTTTATGCAATGATTTCCATGAATTTTGAAGTGTACAATTTGATAAGTTTTAGCATGTACACATCCATAATACCATCATCACCACAGTCAAGACAGTGAATTTTTTTAATACCCCCAAAAGTTTTCTGTTGCCATTTTGTAATTCCTCACTCCTGCCCTTCATACCCTGCCCCCAACCCGATCCCCAGGTAACCAGTGACATGCTTCCTGTCACTGTGGGTTAGTTTGTATTTTCTGGAAATATATATAAATGAAATCATACAGTATGTACTCTTTTTTTGTATGGCTTAACTCCATTTTGTCACTGAGTAGTATTTCACTACATGGATATACCACACTTTGTTTTTTCTTTCACCTATTAATGGTTGTTTCCAATCTTTAACTATTATGGATCAAGTTATTATGAGCATTTTTGTACCAATGTTTGAGTAGGCATGTACTTTCTTTTCCTTTTGATAAATACCTAGGAGTAGAATGGCTGAGTCATGTAGTTGGTGTATATTTAACTTGTTAAGAAACTGCCTGACTGTGTTCTGGGCTGTGTTAATTAAGTTAAAGTGAAGCCAATAGGGTGCATCCTGACCCTATATGACTGGTGTCCTTATAAGAAGATATTAGGACACAGACAAATACAGAGGGATGGCCGTGTGAGGTCACAGGGAAAAGATGGCTATCCAAACACCAAGGAGAGAGACCTCAGAATGAAACCCAACCTGCTGACGCCTTGATCTGGGATTTCCAGCCTCTGGAGCTGTGAGAAGATAAATTTCTGTTGTTTAAGCCACCTGGTCTGTAGTATTTTGTTGTAGCAGCCCCAGCAAATGAATACAGTCTGTAATGTGAGAGGGAGCTGGCCAAGCAAGGGCTGATGGTGGCCCTGTGTTGTGCCCAGGTGAGGAAGGAGGGCATAAGTTTGTGCGGGGAGCAGCCTGCACAGTGATGTGATTCTCTCCCACAGGAGGGATGATTAGGACCAGCAGAGGTCAAAAGAGGGGCAGCAAGAGGACAGAGGAGAGTGGAGGAAGCTAGTGACAGATGAGGAATGGCCGTGGGGCTGTAGCTGGGGACTGAGGAGGGGGCAGCCTGGGGCTTGGCTTAGAAGCAAAGCTGACTTGTTCCCTGGAGGCTGTCTGTTAGAACAGCGCTCTAACCCACTGAGCCAAGCAGCTGCAGGCAGTGTTACAAATATTGCCTCTAAAGACTCTCCACTAAAAACCTCTTTTTAAGAAAGATTTTATTTTATTTTTAAAGAGAGGGGATGGGAAAGAGAAAGAGGGAGAGAAACATTGATGTGAGAGAGAAACATCATGGGTCACTTCTTGTATGCACCCCACCCAGGGACTAAACCCACAAACCATGCATGTGCCCAGTGGGGAATCGAACCAGCGACCTCCCGCTTTGTGGGACAATGCCCAACCCACTGAGCCACACTGGTCAGGGCATCCAGTAAAACCTTTTTATTCCCCTATTTAAAGAGGCAACAGTTATCAAGGTACTTGCAAATCTTCAACAGGAAACTCTGGAAGAACCAAGGGATTAGGAAGCTGATTTTCCAAGCTGAAGGGACTCTGGGCTGCTGAGAATTCGTGGAGGGAGGTCAAGCCCTGTTCCAGTTCCCACAGTGAGCAGAGAGCAGGAGTACCACCAGCCTGTGGGCCCCCCTGCACAGTGGCTGCCCTGCTCCCACACATCATTTACTGCTGACCGCACCAGAGCATCATCTTGTGCTCACTCATCAGCAGCAACCGCATCTGCTACTTGATGCAGGGTGTGAAAAGACATGTGGCCTCCCACTATTCATTCACTCAATAACCATTCATTAAACACCTACTATGTGTCCAAAATGGGGCAGGTACAAAGATGAATCAGGAATGGCCCTCACTCTCAAGAGCTGCCTATCTAGGGAGAAAAAGATGGATAGACAAATAAGCATAATGAAAATGTCAAATGTGATTAGTATCTAATAGAATATACAGCAAAATTTCTGTGGGAGTTATTTCTAAGGAAGAGAGTATTAATTTTGGATGCAAAATCTGGAGAGTTTAAAAGGAAAGAGGCATCATTCTGGGCTTTTAAGGTACAAACTGGTTGAAGAAACTATACAGACAGAAAGATAAGTACCCCTCCAAGGCAGTCTCTCGATAATCCAGAGTATGGTGGTGAGTCGTGTAGGGGTTCTTGGAAGAGGTGAGTCTGAACAGAGGAAGAAGAGGTCTGGCAGGGAAAGGAGGAATAAGGGACAGAGGGTGTCAACAGAGGCTTGGAGAAGGGGACATGGGGGCAGTCCAGGTTCTGACAAGGAGGGGCTGCAACTGCCAGGTGGTAGAAGATGCTAAGGCTGGAAGGGGGTGCAGAAGCCAGACTGTGGAGGCCCAAAGCCCTTCAAGAGCTTGCACTGGGCCAAGCCCTTTAGACAGTGGGGAGGCCTGAGGACTTGGAGCCCATCAGTGATCACGTGCCATCCTCTGGATGGTTCTGGGCACACTTGTTAGGACTGCACCAGAAAGCACTGCAGTGGGCAGAGCCAGCCCTGCCAATCCCAAGGAGGCATCTCTCCAGAGTGGACATATACTAAGGATAAGAACAAGGAAAGGAGCTTGGGGTAGAGGTGGGCAAAATGCTTGGAGTCTGCTCTTCCCTTGGCATAAATCTTTAATCTCATAGAACTGGGCAGAGGGTAAGGCTCTTGGCTTGCGGGGAGAAAGGCCCACTGTAAATGTAAGGGCCCACCAGCTCCCTGATGGCATATTGGAAATGTGGTTGGAAGAGCTCCTGTGGCTGGAGAGGGGCGGACCCTGGTCTTTGGCCGTGTTTTCTCAGCACCCACCTTGCTTCAGCGCCAGGCCTCATGGTCTCTCAGTGGCTGCTGGTCCACTCCTCTGCAGCACAGTCTCTAGGGTTGCAGGATGTGCCAGATGATCCTGTGCCTCACTAGGCAGCAGCTGGGAACTTGGGGCATCCTGGCCCAGCTTGACAGCCACCAGGCCTTGTGACCCAGCACAGGCCAGGAGTGTCAGCTGTATATTCAGTCCCAAGCACACTGTTCTTCTTTTTTCCTTCGCCCATGAAACCCTCCCTGGGGCCTGCGTGGTCACATATGGGTAGGGCATGTTCCTCAGGTATCCTGAGAGGCCTGAGCTTGCACCCAGTCCTTACATTGACACAAAACTCAGGTTCCTGTTGTTACCCTAATTTTTTTGATCCTGATATGTTTGATATTAACCAGCTACCTAGCGGAAGTTGTCCCCAGCCAGAAATTAAACATTATCTAAAACCTGGTGAAAAGTGGCTCCCAGAATGGTACAGGGGTTGGGTGGAAGGAAAGGCAGGATTGTGGCTCTCAGTGAGTTGGCAAACACCTGCCAAATCCTTGTGAGTGCAGTTTTGCCTTGGACCCTGCAGAGACAGGAGGAAAGGGGTAGTGAGGGGATCTTATTCCCACATTCCCTATTCCTCCCTGGCCATGATCCCTGAATCTCCATGTGTCCAATGACCCTCTGTGAGTTGACTGCATGATGGGCCGGTGTCTTGTACGTCTGGGTTTGTATTAGCACATTGTCTTAGCTTAAGCTGCCATAACAGAGCACTGCCAACTGCGTGGTAGCGACAACACTTATTTCTCACAGTTCTGGGGGCTGGAAGTCCAAGAGGAAAGTGCCGCCAACATTGGTTTCTGCTGAGAGCCCACCTTCTCACTGTCCCCACACGATGCATCTCTTCTCCTGAGGGCACTAATACTGTCTGATCAGGGCCCCCTGGCATGATGTCATTTAACCTTAACAACCTCTTAAAGGCCTCATCTCTGTGAGTCTGGGGAACATAGTTCAGTCCACAGCAGACATCTCAAATGTGTCCTCCGTAGAAAGGAAGAAACAGACAGCACTGATACGGTATGGGTGCCCTTGTGCTCCTTGTGCGTGGAAGGGGCAGAGCCAAGTCCAGTGTGGAGCTCCAGCAGGAGCAACCTGATCCACATGTCACTGAGGTCAGTCGTCTCCCACCAGAGAAGCCCAAGTTCCCAGATTTACCAGGGACTTGGGAATTTTCTCAGAGATTATTTTATTAAGTTGTTTTATTATAAGTGATTCATTAAATATTTAATAGATTGTAGATGGAAAATGTGGTAACAGTGAGGTGACGTAGCCCGTAGAAGTACATAGCTGCCTCTAGTCTTAAAATCTCATGGGAGTCGGGCCATTACCCAGGAAAGTGTCCAGAGGCCCAGGGTCCAGCCAGTTGGGGTGTTGGATTTCATGTGCCCTACTGCTATGGACTGGAAGTTTGTGTCCCCAGAAGTCATATGTTGAAACTCAAATCCCTGATGTGGTGGCATTAGGAAGTATGGTCTTTGGGAGGTGATTAATTTTCAATGAAGTCATAAAGGTGAGGCCCCATGATGGGGTCAGACCCTTTTAAAAGTGACCAGAGAGTGTGTTCTCCCTCTCTCTCTGCTTCGTGAAGACAAAGTAGGAAGACAGCTGTTCATAGACCTGGAAGGAAGCCCTCGCTGGAACCCAACTGTGCTGGCACCCTGATCTCAGGCTCCACAACTATGAGAAATAAATGCATGCTGTTTAAGGCACCCAGTCTATGATACCTTGTAGTAGCAGAGCTAACCAAGGCACTCCTACCTAGTACATGCCCTTCTCAGCAGCAGATGCCTGGGAGGGAAGATGAGCCATGCCTAAGAGGGCAAATCTGTGGCCTGGGATCACCTCCCTCCTCCACTACTTACCAACCCTGTGAATGTGGGCAGTTAGCTTAACTTCTCTGATGTCCCTTTCTCAACCTCAAGTGAGGGTGACACAGATAGCACATCTCAAAGAACTTTTGCAAAGACTATGTGGGGTCATGTTCATGAGGCACCTGCACCAATGAGATCATGGCCACTAAATAAAATGAGTACCTCTTACCCTAATGCTCATGGGCCGTGGGTCCCATGCCTTCTTCCTGGACTTGTGTGGGATGGCTCTGCCAATGCCTGACAGTGTATTTTACTTTTTAAATTTATTTTTCAATTGTAAATTGAATATATGTATACACACACACATATACATACACATTGTATATATATTGTATATGTCATTGAGTGAGCATGTATACAGTGTGGGCATGGCATTCAAAATGACTAAGCAGGTAGAGCAATGAATCTGCATCAGACTTTGCATTAAGCTTGAGCATTCCTCTGTGGACACTATTCAGATGATTTAAAAGCCAGAGCTATGGGCAACTGGTAATTGACAGCTTCATCCTGACAATACCCCACTCTTGGATCATGGCTGGTGCAGAGTTTTTTTTGCAAAACATCAAATCACCCAGGTAACTCAGTCCCCCTACAGCTACAGCCCAGATTTGGTGCCCTGCAACTTCTGGCTTTTCCCAAAACTAAAATCACCTTTGAAAGGGAAGATATTTCAGACTGTTGATGAGATTCAGGAAAATATGATGGGGCAGCTGATGGCAATTGGGAGAACTGTGTGAGATCCCAGGTACCTACTTTGAAGGGGACTGAGACATCATTGTCCTATGAACAGTGTGTCTTGTATCTTGTACCTTTTTTCAATAAATGCCTCTCTTTTTCATAGTACATGGCTGGATAACTTTTGGACGTGTGTGTGTGTGTGTGTGTGTGTGTAAGTTTCAGGTGTATACCACAGTTATTAGATATTTATATACCTTGTGAAGTAAGTCTAGCACATTTCTGACATCCTATATGTTTATTACAGTATTATTGACTAAAACCACAATGAAATATCACTTCACACCTGTCAGAATGGCCACCATCAATAAAGCAACAAACGAGTGTTATGGAAGAAAGGGGACCCTCATACAATGTTGGTGCAGCCACTGTGGAAAAACGTATGGAGGTTCCTCAAAACATTAAAAATAGAACTACCATTTTCCACTTCTGAATATTTATCCAAAGAAATCCAAAACACTAATTCGTAAAGATATATGTGCCCCTATGTTCATTGCAGCATTATTTACAATAGCTAAGATATGGAAGCAACCTAAGTTTCCACTGATAAATGAATGGATAAAGAAGTAGTACATATACACAATGGAATATTAGTAGGCTATTAAAAAGAATAAAGTCTTACCATTGTAATAACATGCATGGACATAGAGGGTGTTATGCTCAATGAAATAAGTCAGACAAAGACATAATACTATATAATTTCACTTTTATGAGGAATCTAAAAATACAAAATAAAATAAACAAAAACAAACAGAAATAGTTCTGGCTTGGTAGCTCAGTTAGTTGGAGGGTTGTTCTATACACCAAAAGGTTTTGGATTCCATGCCCTGGCCACCAGTCAATGGGAGGCAACCAATCGATGTTCTCTCTCTCTTTCTCTCATCAGTAAACATATCCTCAGGAGAGAAGAAACTGATCATTGCCAGATGGGCAGGGGCTGGGGGATCTGTGAAAATGGTGCGAGGGATTAAAGAATACAAATTGCCTGTTATAAAAATAGTCATGAGGATGTAAAGTACAGCAAAGGGAACATAGGCAATTCCTGACATTTTAGGTGTGTCTCTTTTCTATGCTCTAGGGCTGGGTTAATGGTTTCCATTACATTTTTTAAAAATATTTTATTTATTTTTAGAGAGAGAGGAAGGGAAGGAGAAAGAGAGGGAGAGAAACATCAATGTGTGGTTGCCTCTCACATGGCCCCCACTGGGGACCTGGCCCACAACCCAGGCCTGTGCTCTGACTGGGGATCAAACCACGACCCTTTGGTTCACAGCCCGCGCCCAATCCACTGAGCTACACCAGCCAGGGCTCCATTACATTTTTAATAGTGAAACATTCTCTTCCACATAAAGTCTGATGTGGAATCCTGACACCTAAAACTGATGAGTGTGCAGCTGTGCTGGTTGAAGCTGGCACAGGGCTAGGGACCCCTCTGCACCCTCTCCGTTTGCTTCCTGAAGACACCCATATGAGAATCATTCTTCTAGGCTGCCTCCCACCCCTTTCTGTTCCCAAAGTCTTCCTCTTCAGACAACACAGTATAATTGTTTAAGTTTCTGCTACCTAGGTAACAATCTCATTGTGGTCTTGCTTTTCTAAGGTCAACTGGTGGGAGTTTTAGGTGTCTCCAGGCTCTTTAGTCTTATATACATTTATAGTCTGCAGGTGGTCACTCTGCAGGTGGCTGATCCCATCGGGTGGGCATGAACTTTGCTATTTAACTCACAGAAGCCCACTTTATTACTTAGGTCTTGGGATGTACCTCTGTTGTTCAATATATGGCCAACCTCTGTGAATGAAATCTAATCTGAATTGTTGGATAAGGCTATACATGTAAATAAATCTACAAATCAGAAAAAAAATGCTTTGTAATATTTTCTGTCCTGGCTTTTGGTTTGGAAAATGGGTCACGATAGCTATGGGAGCAATATATAGCAAAGACCAAGTGGGACTCGAGTCCTTCTGTCCTCACCAGCTGCAGAGATTCAAGGGCCATGTGCTGGTGAAATCCATTTGCCTTGATTCCCCCTATTGCTTTTCTGAGTCTTAAACTTCTGGAAGATAAGCTTGATATTTCTTTTATCTTCTGTAACAGCCTCCCTGAGATATAGTTCTTATACCACATAATTGATTTATTTAAGTATATAATCTAGTGGTTTTTAATGTGTTCAGAGTTGTGTATCGCTCACTGCAATCAATTCTAAAACATTTTTATAGCCCAAAAAGAAATATCACATGCTCTAGCAGCCACTCTCCATTTCTCCCCAGTGTCAATCCCCCAGCCAGCCCCCACTGCCAATAGGCAACCACTGATCTGCTTTCTGTATCTGTGGATTCGCTTATTCTGGACAGTTTGTGTAAGTGGAATGATGACATGTGGTCTTTTGTGGCTGACTTTTTCACTTAGCATAATGTTTTCAAGGCTCATCTGGGTTGTGGCATATATTAGTACTTCATTTCTTTTTATTGCCAACTAATACTCCCTTGTATGGCCATGCCACGTTGTGTTTATCAGTTCTCCAGTTGAGGGGTGTTTGGGCTTCTCCGCTTTTTGCCTATTATGAATAATGCTGCTATGATCATTTGTGTAAAAGTTTTTGTATAGAGATTTTCAAATTTTAACTTCTACCAAGAGAATAAATAATGTTAATAGTTAGATGTATTGAGTGTTTACCGTGCACCATGTACTGTGCTGAGCACTTTACACATACTATTCATGTAATCTTCACAATAGCCCAAGGAACTGGCTCTCTCCCCATTTTACACATGAGGAAACTGAGGTCCTATAGCCAATATAAGGTGGAGCTGAGACTTAAACTCACTCCCTATGATACTATCACACTGGTCTTTAATACTGCTTATAGAAGTTTGGCTGCTACTGATACCACACTACTCCACTAAGTAAACACCATTCACGTTGACTAAGTCACACAGATTAAATTTATACAATGCGCCACTTCCTTGTATTATCTTTTTGAATCTTTGCACCAACCTAAAGTCCAGTGAGGACAAGTTCAGAGAGACAACATAGCTGCCTGGGTGAGCTGGCTCCTCAGAGTCAGAGCCTGGGGAGCTAGCACCCAGCAGCATCCTGTAGCTGCTACTTTACATCACAGCTCTCAACCTGGCCTCTTTTAACCATCTTTTGCCTCAGGGAGAGTTTCTCATATGCCAAAAATAGCATTTCCGGAGGACAGTTACTGTCCCCTTCCTTTGCACACATGTACCTGTGTAGCACAGGGTGTCACCATGCTTGGGTCTATAGACCTAATACAGACAGTCTCAGTGGCCTGCAGTGACATGAGAAGGCTCCTGAGGTGGACCCACATTAGAATTCACTGCTACACCTGGCTGCAAACCAAGACCCTCAGGATGTGAGGACTTACTTCGGGGACAGTTCTGAGGGTGGCAGGGTGGCGGGGAGGGTGATGCGGGTTCTTCCTGAAAAAAGGTGGCAGTTGTGGGAGACTGGATAAGAGGAAGAATAATGGAAGGGGGTACCAACTGTCTCCATGTGGTTGCCTGCCCACAGCTGCCATCTTGGATGACCCCATGGAGTGCAGCAGAGGGGAGCGGCTCTCTATCACCCTGGCCAAGAACCGCATCAACCGTGCTCCTGAGAGGCTGGGCAAGGCCAAGGTTGAAGTGGACATCTTTGAGCTTCTCAGAGACAGCGAATATGAGACTGCAGAAACCAGTACGTAGAACGGGCAGGGCTGCCGTCTGCTTTTCTTGCTGTCAGAGGAGGGGCTGGTGGTGTACATGAGCTGCACCTGTCACTGGGCCTGTGAGGTAGGCATTCTGAAGGGAGGGAAACATGTACCAGGAAGCCCTGTACTTAGTCTGGATGAGATTCCCAGGTTTCAATTGTGAGTCATGGATAGAGTAGAACTAAGACAGGCTACTCATTCATTCATTTATTTACCCATTCATTAATTTCTTTATACATTGATTCGTTCATCCTCCTGGACATTTTGTACACAAATCCCCAAGTGAAACGTTGTATGTGATTAAGATAAAAGAGATGTGGCCAGCTCAAGGGTAGCTTAGTCATTGCACATCTGACTACCTGTCTTGCTTTCTTGTGCTGAGAGCAGCATTGTGAAGAAACTGGGGCTTGGGATGGAACTCAGTTTTTCATTCTGTGGGTAACCTCAGTTTCTTCATCTGTAAAATGGGAAGGCTAGGATCTACTCTGAAATTCGTGAGATTTAAATGACTGAAAATACAGGAAAACTCTCTGTGAGTTACAATGCTTTACAAACATACATAGTAGGTCACTCAGGTCACATGCAATAAGCCCCAACTCTGTGCTGGACACTGCTTTAAATCCTCCCAACAACCCAAGAGTTCAGGGCTATTACCCACCTTCACAAAAGAAACCGAAGTTGATAGATTAGAGCATTAAAGAAGCTGGACTTCTGTGTGTGGATCCAGCTATTAGGTCCACAGGAGAAGAAACACTTTCACTGGCCCAAGCATAAAAGGTAGGCTATCCAGAGACTGTAGGAAGGGAGAGGCAGTGGCCCTCTCTCTTTGTCTCACAGCTTCTTTAATGCTCTGAACTATGGTGGGGCCAGTTACTGGATAACTGACCTGATTGCAGAACTAGTCAATGGCTGAGTGAGTTCTGGATCCTGAATTCTCTTCATTTACCCTCCAAGTCCCATGCTCAATGCACTATACGTCCCCTGGCATTCTCTGGCATGCTGCTGGTATTACCTGGATAACTTCATAAGATGAGGCTCCAAGTGGACAGCCAGCTAGTAGCTAAGCTGGAAACAAACAGCTGCAGTTTAAAGGGAAGGGGAGGAGCTCCTTAGCCTAGAGATGACAACATCTATTCCTGAGACTTAGAATCCGCATGTCCTCCCTTGCTAGCCCAATTCAACTTTTAACAACACTCAATGCCAAACAAGCAAAACAAACAAAATAAGGTCTTGCTCAAGTTTGTATATCAGACATCTGCTCTTCTGTGTGGATCCGGCAGTGCTCTGATCTGGGCTATTAGTGTTGCACGAGAAGAAAAATTTGCCCTGGCCCAAGCACATAAGGCAGGGTATCCTGAGAGTGTAGGAAAGGGGAGGCAGCGGCCCTCTCTCTTTGTCCCAGAGCTTCTTTAATGCTCTTTCAGTATTGGATCCATGATCTTTCTCTGCTACTTTGGCTTATTCATCATGTACCTGCCCCGTGATGGCCATCCAGGTCCTATTTACTCTTTGTTTATTCACTCAGGAAACTTTTATGGAGCATTTACTCTATTCCAGGTGTGATTCAGGATATCATGCTTTGGGAACCATGCAAAAAACAAGACAGACACAGTCTCTGTCCTCAGGTGGTGTGCAGTCTCTTGGGTGTGCACACCAGTGGTGGCTTTGATCAGTGTCTTTTGGTTTGGATTTCCAAGGTAGAGGGTCAGATTGGTTCAGTTTATTTGCTGTGGCTGGTCTCACAAGTCACAGGTGTTGGCCAAATGGTCTAATAACCACTCTTGCAGAGAATCTCTACCCTAGAGACTGTGGGTAGCTTCTTACCACACAGAAGAGGGCTTTTGAGGCCAGCAGAATCTGTGAACACAGATTCCTCTGGAATAGGGCTTGGGGGATCAGGTACCTGAAATTATCATTCTTTTATTAACTTGGTCAGTCAATTTTTGTTTAGTGAGTGTCTCTTATACACTTTTCTAGGCAATGGGGATTCAGCAGGGAACACAGAGAAATCCTAGTTATCATTGAGGTTCCATTCTAGTACACTGAACGGAAGGTTTAACTTTCTCAGGATCTTCCAAATGAAATCAGAAGTACCAGCGATGACTGTTTATGAATCCGCTAGCCAGTCTGTAGTGCTTCTTTGTCCAGGAGGGCAGGTCTCAGACTGGGGACTAAATTTCTAAGTAGCTCCTTAGTCTATACTTTAAAAATTAGATCCTTCTTCCTTTTCTTTGTTTCTCCCAGGCTTTCCTGGCAGAACAGAGAGCATAGATTGCCCATTGCTGATGGGGATCATTAGCAAATATAAATTTTCCCTTTCACGACCCATGCATCCTGGCTCAATAGAGTGAATGCATCTAAAATATTAAGCCAGATGAATCAGGAATAAAGGAAACTGATATCTTTATTCCACATTACAGAGCTAGCTCTAGGGCATCTTTCTGATGCCCTTCCTTTAGGCACCAAATATTTTATTAGCGAGTGGCCCTTGGTTCAACTTTTACATCTCAATGCATTTGAGACATGATTAGCATTTGTTAGAAAGAAAAGGCTTTTAGATCATTTTACCTCAAAGGCCTTTCATCTGAAGCCACAGCTGCTCCCCCACAGTGGATTTTAAACACTACCCAGATAGTTCTTAGAAGGTTCCAGCCCGGCTCTTTCCCTCCCAAAGTAGGGGGATACGGGGTGGTGAGGCTGGTGGTGGGGCAGGATGGGACTTCAGTGGCAGTGTTGTGGGGGGAGGTGGGAGGGAGTCAGGAGGCTTGGATGTAGGAGTAGCTATAGCTCTGTGATCCCTACTTTGCTGAGACTGTGTGTTATAAAGAGGGGGAGCATGGATTTTAGAATCAGACTAAACTGGTTTAAATTCTGGCTCTACTACTAACTGGCTGTGTGACTGTGGATAGTAAAATCACCTCCTAGGGCCGGTAGGAGCATGACATGAGATAGGGCTGCTGAGGAGCTTAGGACCATGCACATAACAGGTACTCATTCAGTAAGTGGCAGCTATAGATTTTGTTGCTGGCTTTATTCTCTCATCCTCACCTTCAGCAGGCTTCCTTCCACCTCCTACCATCATCTCTTTCCTCTGCTTCAGAGTTCAGTCATCCCTACCTGGCAGCATCATTTATTTCCCAAATGGCATATTTTTTTTGGGGGGGGGCGGGGGGTTGTTTCAGCATGCCTCCTGGAGCATCCCATGTGATTGAATATCCCCCTTCTCTTTCCAGTTTTCTGAGCTTGATACATCTGACAGCTTTGGGCCTTTGAAAGTTGTGGTGAGCCAACTACTGCCTGCCCAGTGTTATGGCTGTGTCTTCCCTGAACTGGTGGCCCAGGGCTAATTTTCATTGTTAGCTTAAAACTATTTTAGTGGCTCTGAGGCCCTGAACCACATCCCAGCCTCACACCTGTCACCTGTGACTAGGGACTCTGCTTCGGGAAGGTAAAAGAGACCCTAGTGGTGCTGCTCTTGGTCACGGGAAGTCCAGGCTCTGCGCTGGGGCAGTAGCAGTTCTATAATGTACAATTGTGTCTTTTAGCAACGGAGGAACTTCAGGAAGTTCTGCACAAATCACACTTACTGAGCCACACTCAGAGAGGGTGTGTTGGTTAAGGAGAGCAACAGCAATTTCAGAATCAAAGATTATGAAGTATAAAGAAACTAAAGATTCTGAAGTCTAGGTTTTAACCTTATTCAGTGGTTGAAAGCTAGGCTGGGACATGGGGAGAATCACACAGGCATTGATTAATAACAAACCTGGACACTGGGAAGGGATAGCCGAAAATCACTCCTGCTTCTATGTGGTTCACATAGATGTTCATAGAGTGGGTTTATTTAAAGTGAGCATTCTTCATAAAGCTTCCTCAAACCCACATCTGATTCCTTCTACCTCTGCCCTTACACCATCATTGCCTTAAGCTTCTTGATGTTTGACTTCCCAACTCCCTCTACATAGCCCACAGATCTGAAATAAGACAGACAGACAAGACCTGTTAGGTCTTCTCCCCTCCATCCCTGTCCTTCTCTCCTTAGCTTCCTTATCTTTCATCCATCGCAGCCTTTTTGGTGCTGGGAGCTCCCATGGGCCTTGCCCTCTCCTGTTCCTCTAGATCAGTGTGTCTCCTGAGGTTAATGTGTCAATGTTTAACTAGGCAGCCCATCCTCTTATCACCCAAACACCAGGAGGCATGCTCCCTGATGCTGCCAGAGCCAGTTTGAGGTTTATTTACTGCAGAACTAGAAGCAGGAGCATCTACCTAGGTTTGTCTCTGGGAAGCCAAGCATGCGGTCAGCCACCCACACTGTTTCCTTAGGAAGCAGGGAGGCATGTACTCTGGGCCCAGTGGGCCTAGAGGGGGCAGGGCATGTTTGGGTGCAGGGCTGCTCCCTCTGCACAAGCTCCCAGGCTTCCTGCAGACTCTGTGGGCATTACCCCGGTGATTCAGAGCCGAGTCTAATGAGGGGTAGTTTCCTTCACCAGTTCAACAGAATGAATCTAGGTCAGCTTAGAGAATATAAGAGAGAAGACAGAAGAGAAGGCATAGTGATGAATGATTCAACAAACATTCCTTGCTCCCCTTCTCTGAGTTACCAGCATCACTTGTGTATAATATGGACTCAGAAATTCATTGAATTACAGTGCTTAGAAATCATGTTTCAATCTCTGCGTTTTACAGATGGGAAAACTGAAAACGAGGCAGTTAAAACCACACACCTGACAGGCGGCATAAATTGCAGTAGCTCTGCTGTGGGCTTCCCAATGAGTGGCTCAGACAAGGACAGAGGGAGGCCAGAACCGGGCCCACGGGGTTGCTGGGTGGTTAGGTAAGGCCTCCAGGCTGGGCCTTGGTGTGTGGGATAGGTGACAAGAACGGACATTCGGGCAGAAGGCACGACAGTACGAGCAAAGGCTAAAGCGGGAGAAGCACAGAGGACCTGGGGACACGATGACAGTGGGCCTGGCTAAACCAGACGTTTTCTCAGGGGCAGTGGTGAGGGCCAGGGTGGAACAACAGTCTAGAAGAACAGTTAGAGCTCAGGTGCTGGAGTCTGGTCCTCCAGGATCCTCCTGCTGGCTCCACCAGCACCATGAACTTATCTCCCATGCCTCAGGGTCTTCCTCATCTGTAACATAAGAATAGTAAGAGTTCTTATGTCATGAGGCTTAAAATGCTGAGGATTAAAATAGTTAGAGCAGTGCATGTCCTAGGGTGAACTCTTAGTAAATGTGGTCTATCATTAGTAGTAATAGTATAATTAGTATAATAACTCCTCCCTCATGGGGTGACTATGAATTTGGGGTGGTAGCATGTCCCCTTGCCTGGTGCATACCTGTGGGGAGCTCCCCCTCCCCAGGTAAATGGTGCTGCTGCTCACAGGGTACTTTGGGACCAGGCTGAGGGCTTGGGATAGCCTACTGTGGGTCACCTTCTGGGCTGCCCCATGTGGCAACCGGGCACCACCCCTTCACAAGCACCTCTTGGCTGAGAGGCCAGCAAGGCCAGGCGCCAAATGCATTGTCCACTGCTGAACGATGGAGAGTAGAAGGCACTGGCAGGCATGGGCACAGGGCTAGCAGCTCCTCGGCATCGACCCGGGCCCTGGGGCCTTGCTCTGGGATAGGCAGGCTTCACTCTGTGCTCGGCATGTAGCACAATCAGGCACGAGGAGAGATGGTGCCACCCCCCATCCCCCACACACACTCCTCTCTGGCTTCAGGGCCTGAAGTGTTTTGATGTGAAGGACTCTGAGTTCTCCCAGCCCCTCTGCTCCATAGAGCTGTCAGCTCCTGGTGCAGAGACTGTTCACCACAAAGGGCTCAGAGAGAAGCAGAGCCCCTGGTCAGGGGCACTCTGAGAGTGAGGGGGTCCAGTGTCCTATGCAGGGAGCTGCCCCATTCCTGGAGGGTGGACAGGCAAGGGGCCTATGGTGAACCTCTCTGGACCTTCTGCATCACAGGCAGACCCTTGCCTGCCCTGGAAAGACTCCAAAAAGCAGCAAGTTTCCATGAGTCCCTCCTGTCCAGCCTGAGTGTCTGAGGGCACTTGGAACACAAGCTAGGTGACAACTTGAGGGGACCCTGTCACAACACCCCACTGTGGTCTTTTCCTTAGCAGTTGCTCTGGCAGCCGCCCTCCCTTTACTCCGTGGGCTGGGAAGCTCTGTGGTCCTGCCCACGTTGCCCACTTTTCCTGGTTTCTTCCCTGCTCCTGGAGGAGGGGTGGGGGATAGTGCACCTGCTGCCCAACCATCCCGCACCCAAGCTGCTCAGAGCCCTTGCCGAGGTGAGGGCCAGGGCCTGCAGACTCTGTCCCAGGGGGCTTCAGTAAGTGGTTCCTACTTCTAGGGCATAAAGGCACCCTTCACAGGGAATGAAAGAGCAACTCCCAGACCCCAGCACATTCCTAGGCAATCAATGGCTGCTGGGAAGATGATACTTCAATTCCACTGGGCTCATTCTGGGTTATCGCAATTCAGCTGAGCAAGCATCTATTGCATAATTTCTGTTTGCCAGGACAGAACAGATGTGACTCCTGCCCTCATAGGTGTCCAATCCAGTGAGGGACATGGGAGATGGACACTCAGAATAGCAGGCCCAGGTCCATCAAATCCTTGAGGCCAGGTGTTTTTAGAATCCAGGAGTTTCTATACATTGGAAAGGTCATGGGGCTTGGGGCAAAATCCTATACTCAAACAAATGCATTCTTATACTCAAATACTCACATATTAAAAAGAACTTCATATCTGTCTTTCTAGATCAGATTTTGCCACTGAATGAGTTTGAAAATCATTCAATTTCAGAGCCTTTTGGATTTTGTTGTTTGGAATAAGGGATTGTGTCTTCTATAAGAATTTATTTTTACGAGAAAATTCTCTGTTGAGACCCAACATAATGAGCTAGCTTAAGGTAGAAACTGGCCAGGAACTCAGAGAATAAGGAGGCTGACTCAGAGGGGCACAGTGACTTGAAGAGAGTGTGGAAAGGTGCCTCCTTGCCTGAGGCGAGGTCTGAGCTGGGCGCTGGGGAATGGGGAGGAGTTTGCCAGGCAGAAAGGCAAGGAGAGGCCTAGGTCAGGGTGGTCTGGGTGCTAAGGGACTCCTCAGAAAAGTATTTTAAGTGAAGAAAATAAAATAGGACAATCAACAAAATGAAGTATATGGAAAGAATTAAAATATTTTAACAGTGATATATTAAAATATATGCTTTTTTATTAATATATTGAATATGCAAACCTAGTATCAGGTCTAACTACTAGTATAATTTTGAATTACTTTTGAATATACATTATATTTCAAGATACCTACAACATTGTAATATGATATGAAAACACTGTGCTGTCGGTGACAAAGACACAGGTGCTTTGCCTAAATTCAACATTGAAGGGAATGCTAAATTTCAGGCAGGAGTTGGAAAAAAACAATGTTTTTTTTTTACCCCCACCAAATGTTCACAGTCCACTGTGTTTTTTACCCCCAGGTCTCAGGCAGCAGGTTAAGAAGTCCTGACCTAGTCAGAAAGAAATAGTTGGCCACAGCCTCAGGCAGGAAAACAGCAAGCTCAAAAGGGAACTCTGTGAAGAGGGGAGGCGCTGTGGGAGAAAGAGTTTGAAGGGTGGGATCTTGAGGTCACATCCATTTAGACTTTACTTGCTCATCAAAAAAAATGTTTTATGCCATTTTATTTTTTATAATGACATGTTATAAAAGGAATACATGTTCATTATAGAAAGTAAAGAAAAATATGGAAGAACATCATTGTGTTCCAGTGGCCAAGACAATCTCTGTTAACATCCCAGTTAATGACTGCTAACCAATGAGGGCTAAGTGGCACAGTGGTTAGGAACTAACCCTGAAGTCAGGGGTTGAGTGTTTGAATCCTGCCTCTGCTCTTTCACTTTTCTGTCCCATTGTCTCATTTGTAAAATGAAGGTGACAGTAATGGTACCGATCTCATCAGGTTGTTTTGAGAAATAAGTCAATTCACATGAAGTGCTTAGAATGGGTCATAATTAGCACTTAACAAATGGGCGCTTTTATAACATCTTCTTCCAGTCAATTCTCAGTGCATAACTATTTTCTATATTAGCTTAGCTGTAGCCTTCATATAGACATACATATAATTTTATACTTTGCTTCTTTCTCTTAATTTTATTACAGAAATACCTAAGTTCTATTATAAACTGTGTTTAAGTATGTGACCTTAGCTTTAGACAACTATTCCATATGACTAGACATTTAGTTTATTTCCAGTTTCCCATGGAAGGTGTTGGGCAGGCTTCCACGTGGTTCAACGACCATCACCTGAGCACCTTACTCTGAGGAAGGCCCTGCTCTACGTATGGAGCATGCAGACATAGACATGGCAAGCTTTCTGCCCATCAGGAGCACACTGATTGATGTTTTAGGATTATACTGTGCCTCGCAGTTTGGAGAACAGATTGCAAATGAAGAATCCTGGAGACAGACACCTGTTAGGAGGCAGGTAGTGAATGGGGCTGGCCTTTAACAGTGACAGTGGGAGTGGGAACGAAGGAATAGCCAGGCATGAAAGTCAAAGGGCCAAGACCTGGCCCTTGACTAGTGTAGCAAGTGAATAGATTTGGTGAGCAAAGTCCAGGCAGTCAAGGGTGACTGCAGTTGTGATTTTGAGGAGCTAAGGGGAAGAACTGCAGTGGTTAAGCACTTATGGTGCCAGATGGATCTCCAAGTTCAAGCCCAGCTCTACATATTACCTACGTGATGTTGACAAGTTACTGAAATTTTGTAAGCCTCAGTTTCCCCATCTGTAAAGTGGGGATACCAATGAATCTTCTTCCTAAAAGTGAAGGTCAAATCAGATCATGTATGGAAGGTACAGTAGGTAGCAAATATGATATAGTGGGCACCATATAAAGAGGTGTGGGTCATATCAGTACCACTTTAGGCACTTTGTAGGTACTAACTAACTCATTTAATTCTCACAAGAAGCCTATGAGAGAGGCGCTCCCAGTGTTTCAGTTCAAGAGATAAGGAAGCAAGCCCAGAGAGATTCAGTAAGTAGCTCAAGGTCTCCCAGCTAGTTGGTGACAGTCAAGACTCAAACTCAGACAATCTTGCATCAGAGTACATGCCCTGAGTGACTGTGTTTCTGCCTCCCTGCTGTGGACATAATGAGTGAGTGACTTTCCTCTAGTGACATCAGCAGGGGGTGGAACTTGAATATGTAACCCAGGACATAGGCCAGAGTGTAGGATCACCTGGGCAGAGATAAAGGTGGAAGCTGCGGGCAAGGGTGAGATTGCTTAGGGAGAGTGAGACATGGATAAAATGTGACTTTAGCAGGTGGCAGAAGGAACAGGAGCTGGCAAAGAAAATGAAAAAGTGATGAGAAGAGTGGATGAAAATGAGGATGGGAAGGAGTTATGAATGAGTAAAGCACAACTGCATCAAATGTGTCAAACTGCAGCAAAGAGAGCAGGATGAGAGAGCTGAGAAGAGGGCACTGGGTGAGCTTGGAAAAGCAGATGTAGTAAGACAAAGTAGGGTGGGGACCTCAACTGTGCAGGGCTGTGAAGAGATGGACAGACACAGGAGGTGACTGTGAGAGGGTAGAATGAACACTGGGTGGGTTCCACAGACCTGAACTCCAATGCTGGCCCTGCCTTGACTGGGTGTGTGACTTTAGGGGAGTCACTGAACATCTCTAGGAACTGAGACCACCCCTGAGGCTGTGACAGGGACCTGATGGCTGATGAGCTTAGGCATCCAACAGGCATGAGGGTGATGTTCACCACCATCACATGAGATAACTTACATGGAAGTAGCTTGGACTTTGACTTGCGTTCTTCAAAGTTACAGCCTGGTCACACCTGTGGGGATGGTTCTGACGCTTAGCACTGACAGATCTCCCTCCCTCAGTTACCACTGTCCCCAGCCTCTTGGTCAGCTGACATCTGTGATATTGCAGGACCCCTGCTTGAGCTGCACAATGAGAGCAGACCTTGCAAATCTATCCTTCAGGTGGGATTTGAACCCTGTGCTCCACCTCATCGCCTGCACCCATTTAAGGTCACCACTTGTCTGTGTGGCCTTCAGTTAGGACTCTGCCAGGTGTGGCTTTATAGCTGACTCAGCAAGGAACAACAACCCTGGACTGTCCCTTCAGCTCAGTTTACTGGCTTGGGAAAATGGCTCTGCCTGACTTCGATGTGAGTCAGAGGAAAATGTGCCCAGGATCAAAATTTTTGAGTGTTGAGGAGAAGGATGTCTTACAAGGAGACTCAATGCATGTTCTGAGGGGTGGCTCCTTTGTTCTAGTGTCACTGTGTGTGTCCTGAGCATTAGCTCATGTTTTCTCTCCATCTAATTCCTCCTTTGTCTCCCATCCTCCTTCTCAGTGTGTAACATTTCATCCTCAATAGACTTAGACTCTGCCTCTTCTGACTGCCTGTCCCATCTGTCCATCTGTCCATCCACTCACTTCATGAATATGAACTGGGCACTTACTAGGGCCAGAAAATGTGATGGGCACCAGGAAAGGGAAAGAGGGGACTAGGAGAAAGCCCTAGGAGAAAGGGCTCAGCTCCTGCCCTTGAGGGGTTTGAAGTCTAACGAGAGCAGAAAGAAAGCTAAACGACAACCCACTGCAGGCAGGCGGGAAGGAATCTGCAGGGTTTGCCATAAGCCTGCCTTCGGTGGCAGCCCAGGTGATTTATATACCCTGCTGGTTGTGGCCGTATGTTGTCACAATCGGTGTGATAACCTCACTTAATACCATCCATGAACTCCAATAAAACTGGCCTGGAGCCTCAGAGTCCATGGGAGGGAAGGCAGTGGAATTGGAAGATTGTGTGTGTGTGTGGGGGGGGGGGGGAATGGGCAGTGATGGGTGGAAAGGGAGAGGCAGTGGGATGAGGCTGGAGGCCTCAGAGAGCAGGGCCCAAGCAGGGCAGCTTGTCCACACCCCCCTGATGGGCACCTTGTTTCTTTTCTTCTTTCCCTGCTGCTGGCCGCAGTGTGTCAGATCCTCCCCAAGGGGGTGGTCGCTGTCCTGGGACCATCCTCCAGCCCTGCCTCCAGCTCCATCATTAGCAACATCTGTGGGGAGAAGGAGGTGAGTGCTGGGCCAGGTGGGGGACTGTCTACAGGCTGGCAGCCTGTGCCCCAGGATGGTGCGGACTGTTCAGGGCTGGAAGTGCCTAGTGTGTGTCACAAACAACGTGAGCAGATCTACAAATCAAAGGAATGGCCCTTTGTTGGACATGTACCTTTATTTTCCAGGTTGTTTGGACGTAGGGGACTCAGAGGAGAGCTTTGACAATAGGATTTTGAAGCTGAGCTCTTTAGAGTCCCAGGGCTCTGTGGGGCTGGGGGCCTTGGTGGAGGTGGGCAGAGGGAGAATCTGGGGATGGTGAGGGGGGGGTGGCAAGAGGGCAGAAGTCTGAGCTCCTCATGACCAGATCGGTGGCTATGTGTTTAGATGTTGGGATTCTGGGGAAGAAGGCATTGCTACATTTGATTGTTAAAATACAGTTTGAAAACCTTTGTTTGGTAAGTTCTCTAGAAAGGAGATTTTTTAAATTTTATTTTGCTTTCTTCCTCATTCACCAATTCCAGGGTTGACTTATCAAATCAGTAAACTTCCTGAGGTACCTCCTCTAACTGGAATCTCTCTCCTCTCAAAGTGTTAAGTCCATTTCCTCTCGATCTAGTTCTAGTTCCATGAGAGATGAAGTGGCAGGGTGGGCTCCTGAGTTCATCAACTCTCCCCCCTTTGCCCCCAGAGAAAACAAATGAGAAAGTTCAGGGGTTCTGTCTATTGATGGGATCTTTCCCAGTCCTTTCTGGAATCAATCCCTTCTTCCCGTTCAAGTGTATCTCTGGGAGGTAGTGGTAAGGTGATGGCTTGTCCTCTCTCTGCCTCTAAGGTTCTTCAGGAAGAGATGGAGCTTGGTGGTTTGGGGCATGAGGACAGGGTCTGGGGAGGGGGAGGGCGGAGGGCAGAGGAAGGGTCGGTCTGTCTTTCACCTGTCCCAGGGCCTGGAGGTTCCGGTTCTTAGAAATAGGACAGGACACCTCTGCAGACACGAACCTCCTCAGCTAGCAGCCCCTGCAGAGGTGGTGGAGTAACAGACAGGCCTCTGCTTACCCCAGGCCCTCTGGAACCTACTTCCTTTGATGCCACTTCTTCTCTTATGGTCAGAAGGCTGAGCAAGTCTTTGAGGCTTTGGGCAAATTATTTATCTTCCCTATTTCATGAGCCTGCCTCCAGAATTGTCACTCACCCACAACTGTGCTGTGCAGCCAGAGCTTCAGTCCCAGGGTTGGCCTTGCTATCCCAATGCCAGGAGCTGCCCTGTAGGCTGGGCCCTGGAGCCTTGCCAGAAGCCAAGTCCATGTGGACCTCCCCATCCCTCATCCCCTCATCTGTCCTGAGAGATGACTCCTGAGCCAGCCCAGGCCAAACAAGGAGCTTCTCTTTCACTGCGGCCCTTTCCAGCCTCTCCCAGTCCTTGGGCCCAGGAAGTTGAGTCTGAAGTTTAATCTGAATCTTCTTGCCAGCCTCCCAGTGACAGCACCAGCTTGTGGCAGGCTGAGTTCCAGTGACGGCTACGATCTTCACATGTGAGATTGCCAAGACTTCAGCTCCCCATTTTCTCTTCGTTGTTCTCACCCTTCCTTTTCTTCTTTTTTCCTCTCTCCCTCCTCCCCATCATGTTATCCTCACTGTCCCATATAGTCATCCCCCCAACTCCCACTCCATAATGGCTTCCTCTTGGGGTTCAGTGGGTATTTTATCTCAGTTAGCACGTCTCTGACCCCGTCTGGTGTTTTAGACAGGAGGCGAAGGTTCTTACTTGCTACCATGTTCCTCGTCCTGCCACCTGCTATGTCCCTGTGTCATGAACTGGCCAGACCTGTACCCCTCCTTTGTCTGGTCGTGTTTTTTCCAGAGCAACCTTTGCTCACCGTTCAGATTATGCATTTCTTTTAATATTGTATGAGGCTGAACTGCCTTACACTGGTTCCCCTCAGCTCCCAGGAAAAGAAATGGAGCTCTCACGAAGGAGTTCATTTTGTTAAATGCTGCTAACATCCCCAGAGCCCTGTGACAGCCTCGTTCTGCCTTGCTGCCCTCCCCTCCATTATGCTCCCTCTCCTTCTCCTACACATCTCTGTCAGGGTTCCCTGGGCTTCATTTGCAATTGCAAATGAATAATGTCTTGCTCCTGGTTCTGGGCCATGTCTGCCTGGCTCCGTAGAGGAGCTGGCTGCTTCCCCAGCAGCCCTTAGAATGGCAGGCTCTGCTGAATTCTCCCACTTCTCTTCCCTCAGGGGGAGCCTCTCAGCCTCCTCCCCTCCTGCACGAATAGCTCCAAGAATCTTTTTGGGAGTTCCTGCATTTTGGGAGAAAGGGGAAAGAGGGGGAGAGAAGGCATTGCCTAAGCACCTACTACATGTTAGGTACTGAGCTATTCTGCCCTTCGCACAGGATCTTGTTTTATTGTCCCGATGCTCCAAGCACCTGTTGTTATCTCTCTGTTAGTGAGGCTAGATGGGTTAAGTAGTTTGCCCCAAATCACACAGCAAAACTGGAGGTACACCCAAATTTTCAGACCTGAGTATTTTTCTTGATTCAGCTATAAGATCCAGGGATTGAAGTGTGTTTCTAGGGACACATTCGGCTGGAGGCTGATTTGGCTGCTGGTGGGACCCTGTGGGTGGGATGTCCATGTAGGGAGAGCCTTGGTCAGAGATGCTCAAATCTGTGAGTCACTGGTCTGGCCCCTGGCCCTGCCCAGACTTCACTTCTATCTCACCCCTTTGTATCCTTTCAAGGTTCATTCATTTTAGACAGATCATATGGGATGCAAAATACAAGCTGTGAAGAAAGGTTCTTTATGATATACCCCTTTATGATACAACTTCCTTCTTTAGAGTCTTATCTTATAACTTAGTAGATTCTCCCTAAGTCTATACTTTTCAATCTCTGCTGGAAATATTGGTTGCCTTCTCTGTATGGTTCAAGGGCTAATCCTAGTTTCTCCCTAGTTTCTGCATTAGCCCCTCACCCAAACTCAGAGGAGATCTGGTCTCTGGCTGGCTTCTCTCAGAAGCTTGAACAATAAAGTAGCAGACTACTACAGAGACCATCTCAACATCATCTGAGACTCTGGGCCAGCCCAGACAAAGAAAAGTTCTGCAATCGTTTCTGAATAACCCATTCTAGCAGTCAATCAACTCACCATCAGGAAGTTCTTCCTGCTGTTTATCCCGAATCTTACTTGCTTTAACCTCAGTGCAAACCCATGCTTACTGTAATTTGGTTCTCCTACAGGGCACTGGTCCAAAGGGGGAATGAAGGTTGAGGTTTCAGCCCCATCTCCCATGGAGGCACCACGCAGCCTTCAACTCTCCCAGCTCTGGGTACCATGGATAAGGGAGACAGAATAAAATCAAGGTGGATGGCAGCTTATTACATTTTAACTGCCCTATTACCTACCCAATAGTGTAAGCTACCAATAAAGCCACCACCAGAGCCTGTTAATATCCTTTCCCAGGAGAAGAGGTAGAAGGCAGGAGGAGCAGTGGCTCTTGCAAATGTCAGTAATAGGCGCAGAGAGAAGCGGACACCATCCTAACAAGGCCAAAGCAGGTCTTTATTTACCTGGCTTCGTTTGGAGGCTCTCTAGATCAGTTCTCAGCCTGTGAGGCTTCTTTCCGAGGGACTCATCACAGACTTTCACCCAGGAAGCTAGTGGGATCTGGTTGATAGCCCTGTTGTCTCAGCTGGGCTGATGGCCTCTTCTCTTAGTCCCCAAGGAGGTGTTTTTCCTCTTTCTGCCACCTTGGCTCTGATATATTATCTACAGATAAAATATTAGAAGGGTTATGCCTTCAAGAGCCACTTGTCTAGCTGCTCAGCAGTGGGCAGTTTCTCTGAGAATAAAGAGCTATTCTTTCGCCTACCTCTCAGGGCCACAGACCCTGCTCCGGGTCCACAGCACATCGGCACAGGCCTCCAGGGGCTCCTGTCCTGGGTCTTCCTGTCTTGTGCTGTCGGGGGAACATCCTGGCTTCACCTGTGGAGTGGGTGTCCCAACTCCTGCAAGCTGTTTCCCATTGGTGGGTGGCAATGGTCTTACATAAAAGAATTCCCCTTGCACAGCCTTATCTAACTTTTTTCTGTCCTTCCTTCCTTCCTTCCTTCCTTCCTTCCTTCATCCCTCCCTCCCTCCCTCCCTCCCTCCCTCCCTCCCTGCCCTCCTTCCTTCCTCTTTATGGGTCCTCTCTGCTGCTCATTTTTGCTCCTCCTCCCAGGTCCCCCATTTCAAAGTGGCCCCAGAGGAGTTTATCAAGCTCCAGTCCCAGAGATTTACAACCCTGAACCTCCACCCCAGCAACACCGACATCAGTGTGGCTGTAGCTGGGATCCTGAACTTCTTCAACTGCACCACCGCCTGCCTCATCTGTGCCAAAGCAGAATGTAAGTTACGCCAGGCAGCCTCCAGCCCAGGCAGTCGGGGCTTATTGATTTCAACCTGATCGGCCCCTGGCTGGAGACATTCCAGGGAGGGGAGGTCTCCCTCAGATCATAGGACTGATAACCAGAGGGCTCTGTCATTCCCATATATCCTTGGCTATTGTCTGTGTGTGACATGTGTGTGTATGCATGTGTGTGTGAGAGAGAGAGCAGTCCCTTTGACAGAATTCCCTAGACATGGGCAGGACAGAGAGAACTGGGTTACAAGAAGACTGGCCAACCTCCAAGCCTTTTTGCATCTGCAAACTCAATTCCCACATTTTCAGTCTCATTGTTAAGCAGCTACAAAGAGAGAGAGAGAGAGAGAGAGAGAGAGAGAGAGGGAAAATATAAATTGGATGCATTTGTACGTGATGGGTTGAAGAGCTTCTCCCTCTGGAGAGCAGATTTTGCTGATGAAACAAGGTTCAAGGTCAATTCCTGATAAAGTACTTTTTTGGAAATGCGTTTCTCTGACTCTCAGACAATTTGTGACATCAATTTAGTGCTTACAAGATGTAGCTAATTTAGACCAGCACTTTCCAGAAAAATCTGTGCACCTGTGTGTACCATGGCAGCTGCACATCCACACACAGTCAGGCAGGAGCTGAGCATTGGCTGTCAGTGAGTCCAGTGCCTGAACCCCAGCATCTGTGTCCTGCGCAGCTCACCTGTACAGGGCTGGCCCAGGAGTCCGGGTGGGCTGCGCTGGCAAAGCTATGCCATTGCCATCAGGGCTTCTTCAGCGACTGCACAGAACGGCTCTGTACACTTGAGTTCTTCCTCCCTCCTGGAATCTCAACAACGTCTATAAACAAATGCTCCCCTGCCAAGGGTCAGAACCACCTCCTTCACCATGCCTTTGCAACTGATGGCCTCCACGTGTGCATTCATTCATTCACTCAACACAGACTGATGATTTTCTTGATGCTACAAGAGAAGTAAAGTTAACTGAGTTTCAGCTATGTGTACTTTCTCTCCCCAATCCACAGACTTTGTTCAGATTTCACCTATTGTCCTGTGTAGTAATAATTCTTCAGGGCCAGGTTCAACCCAAGATGTCTTATTACTTTTTAGTTGTCATGTGTCTTTAGTCTTCCTTTATCTGGGTCAGTCTTAGTCTTGCCCTCTCAACTTTGATACTTGGAAGAGATGAGGCCAGTTATTTTGTGCAATGTCCCTCAATTTGGGTTTGTATGATATTTCATTAAATTCAGGTTATGTGTAGGTGGCAGGAATACCCCAGAAGTGATGTTGTATTTTTCTCATTGATCCTGTGAGGTGGCAGGCAATTGTGACTTGTTCCCATATTGGTGATGTTCTTTGATCACCAAGTCCTGGACATGTCCTCCAATTTTCTCTACATAAAGTTACTATTTTCCCCTTTGTAATAAATAACTAAGCTGTGGGGAGATTATTGAGGGTATAGTACATTGATGGCTCTTTCCTGAATCCAATGACTCTAATGATCACTAGATAGTGATTTTTACACTCTATTGTTCCTTCCACATTTATTCATTAACACTTTACTATAAGGTTCTTTCCTGCTTGCTTATTTATTTACTTCTGTCAATATGGATCCATGAATTCTGATTTTACTCAGTAGGTTATAGTCCTTCATTATCATTACTAATTTTGATGCTCAGATGGTCCCAGATCGGGCAGTGGGAGCTCCTTCCAGCTGGCTTCCGTGCTTGCCATTTTTCGAGCGCATTCTCACTTCTGGCACACAATAGCCCAGGCTTGCACTCCCAGCCCCAGCCCTAGGCTCAGCAACTTTGCTAAGGACCCCTGGTTCTGTTTAGTGGGTCATAGTATTAGAACTTGAGATCTGGTAGCTAGGTGTGCTGATTGCCACTGTCCTTTCAGGGGAAAGACTGGGGAAATATCCATTTCCTATCATTCTCGCCTTTCATCATTTTATATTTATAGCTCCTTTATCTCATCATGAGAAACCTGGCTCCCAAGACAATCCATGTATTTACTCCTTTGTTTAATGCTACAATACAAATAAACCTGTTTCAGATTACTACACCCACACCATTGTTAACAATAAACCTACTTACCTACTAAGTCATTTAAGTTTTTCTGCAGTTCTTTTGGTGGTTTTATCTTCAGACTGAAAGAAGTGAAAGTACTATAGCTAAAAGTTACTTGAATTTTTCCTTTTCCATTTTTCTTTAATATCATTGTTACTCATTTGGTATATAGTTAAGCTTATTTGTTTCTGTTTATGTCCAACTTTGAAGTAAAAAAAATCCTTGTTGACTTAACCTTTGGCATTTTAATTATGATGTGCCTTGGTGTGGGCCTCTCTGGGTTCATCTTGTTTGGGCCTCTCTGTGCTTTCTGGACTTGAGTGTTTGTTTCCTTCACCAGGTTGGGGAAGTTTTCAGCCACTGTTTTTTAAATAGATTCTCTGTTCCTGTCTCTGTCCTTCTGGGATCTCCATGATGCAAATATTGGTGTGCTTGTTGTTATCCCAGAGGCTCCTTACAGCATCTTCATTTTTAAAAAAATTCCTTTTTCTTTTTGCTGTTTTGATTGGGTGTTTTTACTACCTTGTCTGCCCAATCACTGATTAGATCCTCTGCTTCATCTAATCTGCTGTTCATGCCTATAATATATCTCTCATTTCCATTATTATATTCATTTCTGACTGGTTCTCTTTTATATTTTCTGTTTCCTTTTTTATGTTTCCAATGTCTTTGTTGAGATCATTGAGCATCCTTATAACCAGTGTTTTGAACTCTTTATCTGACAGATTGCTTGTTTCTGTTTACTAGTTATTTTTCTGGGTTTTTGTCTTAGTCTTTTGTTTGGGACAGATTTCTCTATCTCTTCATTTTGGCTGTCTCTGTGTGTTTGTTTCTATGAGTTAGGCAAAACAGCAACCTCTCCTGGTCTTGCAGGAATGACCTTGTGTAGGAGGTCTTCCTTTGTAGACTGCATGTGCTGGGTGTCCTTTGCAGGCCAGCATGGGCCTCAGGGAGTCCCTGGCAGACCAGTCTTACCAATGCCTGAGTAGCTAGAGTGGGAATGGTCCATGGGAAGTCCTGGGGGTAAGCTGCACTGAGACCACCTTGGCAGACTGGTTGGAGCTGTAGCTGGAGTGGGCCCATGCCTCTCATAGTCCCAGTAGTTCTAGAGGCCAGCCACACCAAGACCTGGAGTGGAAGTTGGAGGGGGTGAGAGTGGTAAGGATTCCCAGAGGCAAGACTCTGGTGTTGTAGCTGAAGCAGCTGTGGTTGCAGGAAGTCCTGGGACAAGCCACACCTGGGCAGGAGCAGTGACTAGGCTGAGTGCCAATTGAAGAGAGTCCAGAGTAAGTCATGACGCTGGACACTGGAGCTAGAGCTAGGAAGTCTGGTTTCTGTGTTCGTTCTCATTCTCTCTCTTTCTCTCTCTCATTTGTTGTATCCCTCAGTTTTTCTTCAAGGGCATTGCTCTGTCTGTAGGTGTAAATTCCGTGTGTTCCTGGGAGCAGGTGAGTTCAGGGTTTCCTCTGCTGCTATCTTGGACTAGAAGCCAATATGTGCTTTATATACAGCTTATTTATTACAACAACCCAAGGTATAGAGGTATTGGAATTCCCTATTTTAAAATTAAGTAAAATTGAAAATTCAGTTCCTCAGTCTCACCAGCCAATTTCAAGCACCCAGTGGCCACAGGTGGACAGTGCAAATATAGAACATCTCCACCGAAAGTTCTGTTGGACAATGCTACTTTAGATAATCAGTGTTTTATGAACACGGAATTTTATGGCCCTCCCCTCTAAAACCCAGAATGTTGGATAACACTTTGTGCTTCTTCTCCCTTGTAGAGACTCACAGCACACGTTAGCATGGACACTCTGAATTGTCCTGTACCAAAACAGCTATTTTACCACATCATCTTCCAAATAGGTTTGACCATAAGCCCAAAAGGATGCTGAGTTGAAAGCCCATAGGATGCTACCATTTGATGAAATATGGTTGGGAAACCTTGTGTTCCACCAGATGGCCCTCCTCTTGTGGGATCCTTGCACCATTGAATAGTGTAACAGAATCAGGAATTCTCCCTTGGAAATTTCTGCTATAAGCCCACTCAGGCAGGACCAAACTGGTGCACCCCATGCAGTGGGAATGCTGAGAGACGAGGAACAGGCTGTAAATATCTCCAGGCAAAAATTCTTCTGCAGTTTTCCTCTGTGCTAGGTACAATGTCTCAGTGCTAGGTAGAACCAACCTGATAGGAAGTTCTTTCTGTGTCTAGCCACAGTCCCTCTTGCTATTGATCTGGACCCTGTTTCCTCTCCTTCAGCTCTTCCTGGGCTTTGGGAAGGGAGTTTTTCAATGTTTGTTAAACATCTACTACGCACTGGGCACTATGCTATATTCAGTTGCCTCCTGGCCCAGGGCCATTTCTATTAGAATAATGACATTCCTTGTCTTTCAATATTCCTTGCTGATTTCAAAACACTTTCAATTATGTTTTCCTACTTTTACCTCCTCCCACCCCCAGTCATGCTAGAGTCAAGAAAGAATTATTAAGGGACTTGCTTAAGATCACACAGCTAATATGTGATGATGTCAAGACAAAACTCAGGTCCTCTGACTCTGAGCCAGGCCTGCCTCCTCCACGACTCCTCCTACCCCTTGTCTGCACACAGCCTTGCTCCCTCAAGCAGGGTGCAGGATGGTGGAGCACATCATAGTCCTGGAGAGGACGAGCCTCCCCAGGTGGTGGGGAGGCCAGCCCACAGCCAAGGGGGCTCACCAACCACAGGGGGCCACTTCTACTTGGAGAGCTCATCTATCCGAACTGCTGCCTCAATCTAGTCCCACCCACCAGGGCCCAGGGAAGGAAGGTGGGGCAGAGCAGAAGTTCAAGGGCAAAGAGGATTTAAAAATCTAATCAAAGGGTGAAGAAATGGGAAATGCAGCTCAGAACTTGGGAGGAGACACTCTTCCATCTTCCTTATTAATTCAGGGCCAAGAGACACTGAAAGTCAAATTAAGAACAGGAATTTAATTCTATTTTCCATCTATCAAAATTAGGCATAATGGAGATCATTCCATGGGGAATAAAACCACTTATTCTCTTTCTTCCCAAAAGTACTTTTTTTAATAAGCAGGTTTAGGACCAAGTAGAGTTTTGTTGTAGATTACATTATGTTTTCTGTAATGGGGAAAAAAAATCGTCTCCACAAGCCTTGTTCTAATGAGGCTAGGGGGAGCAGAAGGGGTGAGGAGCCAAGGTCATCCTGTATCTCCACAGAGCTGGGGGTGGGGGTTTGCTGTTTGGGGTCTTGCAAGGAGAGCTGAGCTTCCCCACTGTGGCCCCCAGGGCCCTAGGATGCGATTGCCTGACCCTTCCCCAGAGTTACCCTGGAAACTCTCTAGATGGACCCAGAGCTTTCAATTCCTTGTGGTCACAAGTATAATATGCTGCATATTTTCCTGGTTTCTCTGTACATAGATAAAATTATTTTTTACATGCTTGTTTTGGTGTTTCTAAGTCTTTTCACATCCATTTGTGGCTATGTTTCCTGGGTCCTGTGCTTCTGCCACTTATCCCACTGCCTCTGTGACCTTGGGGAAGGAACTCAGGCACTCTCTAGCCCTCTTGCTGTCTCATCTAAAAAGTGGGGTCAGTTTTCTAGAAGGGACAGTTTTATCTCTCTCCCAGATGGCTGAGGGGATCACATAGGATGACATACTCAGGATTTAACACATGTCCACACCTAGGGCATGTGGGGTACACCAGAGAGTTCCTATCCTCTCTTTCGTGGATCCCTTTGGACAAGGATGGGTCAGGCCCTAGACAGAGTGACCAGAGTTTGGCTCTGTCCTTATAACATCCTTGTGGTTACTAAGCTTGGTTGTAACCACGTTGTTGGAGAAGAGTAGACCCTGGTCTCCTTGGAGGTAAGTGCCGCTGAAGAGCAATCAGAACTGTGCGGTAAAAACAGAACCATCTTTGCCATCACACCAGGCTGTTCCACTACTCATGAGCTGTGTGATGTTAAGCAGGTCACTCTACTTCTCAGAGCCTGAGTTCTTTCCTGTGTAAAGTAGGGATAATAATTGAGTGGAGGGGTATTTGGGTCCAGAACATAATACACATTTAATTACTGTTATTTTATACTATGACTCCGGTTCTGGCAGTAGGGAGTGGGGGTGGAGGGAATAATACCCAGGGCCTCTTGTGAGAGAGAGTAACTGGGGCAGTAGTGGTTTTTGCCTATGCCACCCCCAGGAAGCACCATGGGAGGTCTTTTGCTCATAGTGATAAAAAATTAACCATTTACTGAGCATATACTGTGTGTCAGACACTACTAAGGATTTTAAATTACCTCATTTAAACCTCATGATAACCATTTGTGAGGGTTCTAGAAACATCCTAATTAATATGCGTGAAGAAAAGAGACATTAAGTTCATTTTCATGGTCACATGGTTCTTGTTACCTCCTCTCCCTGCCTCTCTGAACACCGTGGAAGAGACAGAAGTGAGGGACCATCGTTCCTATCTTATGTGAGGACTGAGGCCTTCCCACGCCAACTGAGGGGGTGGTGAATCAGAGGCCCAAATTTGGAGTCAGAAAACCTGGGCTTGGGTCTTGCCCTGTTCCAGGTTCTCTAGCTCTAGGATCTCATTCACTGCATCTCCCCCACCTCAGTGACCCATGTATAATATAATATAATATACATAATCTAATGTGGGTATCATAATGATAATACCTGCCTCCCTGGTATTATCACAGGGTCAGTGGCGTGTGTGTGAAGTGGCTCAGAACACATGAAGGCCATTCTCAGGTGGGGACACCTGCTGGGCCCTGTAACCGAAGCCCAAGCTGGATGCAAACACTCCGAAGTCAGGAGACTGATGGGAGCACAGAGGCCACATTCTTCCCACACCCATCCTTTCCTTCAGATGAGGGGTCAATCTTGATGGCCAGGCACAGCCCAGACTGCTAGAATGCAAACCTCAGCCTGCTCCCACCCCTCTCTCTCTCCTCCTCCAGCCCCTGTGTTCTGGCTCTTCCTGCCTGTTCTTGGGGCCGAGCCTACTGTGGGATGAGACAAAACTGAGAAGCAAGTGCAATGTCTTATTCAAGCATTTGATCTCATTCTGTGCCCCTTCCCCACTGGTAACACATTGGACCCTCATCTCATCTGCTCTGTGGAGCAGGTCTGAAAACCACACACCCCAAGGCATGTGGGCCTGGCCAGCAGGAGAGGGGGTCAAGACTTTCCAGTATTAGGGCACAGTGCACAATAACGAACTCAGGCCACCTCACTGAGTCCTCACCACAGTCCCATGAGGTCAGCATTGTATCAGTTGTCTCCCTAAAGATGTGAGAGTGCCACCCTCCTGGGAATATTAGCCTTTTACAGAATGAAAGCCTGCAGCCATGGAAGTCAGCCAGTGGAGAGGAAGTAATGCCAGATGAAATGGGTATTTATTCTTATTTTTTTCATGCAAGGGTCTTCTGGGTCCCTTGAAGACCCTTCACTTCGGCATTTGTGTCCTTGTCCTATGGCTGTCCAACCCTGGCTGTGCCTTTCACAGCCCTTCCATCCACCTCCTGTCCCTGCCTTCCATTTCCCAAAGCCAGCCTTCCTCCTTCTTTACACAGTGGCTGGCTTTCTGAGTCTCTCTGATCCATCCTGTTGCATCCTGATTGATACTACAGGTTCCTCAGGTCCTTCACAGCCTTGGACTTGGCAAGCAGACCCCCTGCTGGGCCAGGGGTCCTGTTGGAGAGGAGGATTGGGGTAGAGATGAAAGGGAAGCCAGGGAGAGAATAGCTTTTAACCCCTGTGGTAGTAGCTACCTTTGGTAAATCTCTTAGTTTCATTAAACAGATAGAAGTGAGGAGAATGACTATTGGAAAAAGTCAAACTGCACTGAAAATACTCCTAATATTTTTAATGTAACTAAACCACACTTTCTTTTCTGCAAATTTCTTCTAATGCCTAGAATAAAAAAAAGAAAGTACCCTTCTCTGATTTATAGAATTGTAGAATTCGTGGGCTGGAAATATGTCAACATTTTTCTAGTTCAACTTTTTATCCACTGGTTTAATTCCTTGTGCAACAGTCCTCAAGAGGCGCTTCAGCCTTTCCCTGGTTACCTCCAGCAACTGGGAACCCATCACCTCATTATGCAGCCCACCACATCCTTAAACATCTTGAGTAAATGGTCTTCTGTCTTCCTATGACTTCCATCCTCATCATTCCTGGAGCAGTTCCTGAGGCTGTTAAGAACAAGTGTGTCCCATGACAGCCCTTCTCACCCTTCCTCAAGCCAAGCACATCGTTCCTTCAGCTGACCCTCAAGTGACACTGTATTTGTTACCCCTGGCACTGCTGCTCCTCTGGCCTACTAGGGTCATTTTCTTTGCCCTGCAGTCTATAGGTCAGTGCATGAGCAAGCACCCTGCACCCTGCCTCATGCTGGGGATGTGCAGAGAAACTTGAATAGGACTCCAATCCAACATGATGAAATAATTAGTATATATGAGTACATTAATATGTACACATGTATACATATGTGTATCCTACAAAATATTTTACATGGTTATAACTATGAACCTTGAAAGGAAAAAATGATACCTAAGAGCTCCTGGTAACTAACTGGGCTCAAAAAAAAAAAAAAGAAAAGAAAAAGCTGAGCCTAGTGGCTTTTTTTTGCACAGAGGCCTCTCATGCAAACTGTACTTCATGGAGAAGCCTCTGCCCTAGACTGCCTACATCTGCCTGCTAAAATGCTGCCCTGCACAGTGTTTTTCCAGCCCTTATAGAGGAGCTCCTGGAATCCTATTTCAACCAATAGGATTGAGGCTTTCCCCATCCAATCAAAGCAGCTCTATTCTGACCAGTCAGTACAGTGCCTTTGGACCAATCAAATTGTGAGGATTTGGCATCTTCATTTGCATGAGGACAGACCAATCAGGGACCAAGGGCGGGGACTTCTATTCATATAAGACAACTCCCCAGTGGCTTTGAGAGTGCTCTTTCCACTGAGTGGAGTCAGGGATTCCCAGGTTGGAACAGAGTGGATGGGTGTAGGGCAGGGCAGACCAGACCAGACTATTGAGGAGCAGAGCTGCCTAGTTAAAGAGGGTGCTGGCCCCAGGGAAGCCTCTTGCCACATTATTGGGCTGTTGCACAGCAGTGCTGTTTTACCATTGAGCTGTTTGCACTGAATAAAGTTTCCTTCTTCGCAGCACCCAAAATTGGGAATTCCTGTTGGTAGTTAACTGGCACCAATGACCATTGGTTGACATAACCAAGGGCTGTATTTTTTGGATTAGATAATAAATTTTCTAAGAGTTGGGAGATGGTGTGAAGGATGGTTAGGATATGGAAGTGGGGGAGGGAGATGTATGGAAACTAGATTCGTGAAGTGCCTTCTAGGTGATAGACACTGTTCTGGTTATTTGATTGACATCCTTTTACTCACCCTATAAGGCTGCTGCTATCCTTACTTTTAGATAAGAGCACTGAAATGTGCTCTTATCTAAAAGAGGCAATTGCCCACACTAACTACCTGGAAGTGCTAGAGCTGGTATTTACCAGCAGACCTTGTGCTCCTTTTGCTGCCCAGGTAGGGTCCAAGCTGGGGAAAGGAGTAACCAGTGGGAGATTGTGGGTGAGGGTGCAGACCTCCCCAGACTCATTACCCTTCTCCCCTAACCTGCCCCTACCCTGTGTCTCAGCCGGATGGGATGGGGGAATGATGCAGCTTCTTTGTTTAAAAGATAGCAAGCACCCCAAGGGGCAGCAGGATGGGCATGCTGGGGGTAGGCAGCAGTAGGGTCCTCAGTTTATTTGGCATCTGGGAGACTGTTCCCTGGGAACTCAGAACACCAGCCAATTGTAAAGCAGTGGTGCATCCCTGGGCTGCCTTGGACAGGTGTCTCTGCTGTGCATAACCCTGCTGTTATCCCCTAGGATCTCCCATCTCATCCTGCTGAAAAGTTCATTGCCCACACTGAGCCATCCCAGGGGTTTTGGCCTCTTTTCAGCCACACTCCAAAGATTCTCCCTGCCACATTCCAGGACCCATGCGTTCTACCGCTGCCACACTTTCCCCCTCTCCAGCTGCAGGCTCCCTCCCCATAGAATGTCCAGGCCAAGCTTTCCTTGAGCCAGGGATATGGCTGTTCCACCCCCGCTGTGGCCTCCTCAGGAAGAATGGCTCCTGGTTATAGTGATTTTTGTGCTTTTCACATCAATAGTGAGGAAGATGTGGTGAATATTCTCTCTATTTTACATATAGGACAAAATAGGGCTGCCCCTAGAAAACCAGGTTATTAGGCTATCGAAGAAAATAGGGACATGAGTTAAATTTTTCTACAGGCTTAGATACAAGTCCCTGGACTCTGCTCCTGGAGGGCAGGGTCTGCATCTGATCCATCTTCTCTGCTGGCATTTTGTTGGCCCAGTGCCTGGCACTCTTGTGGGGCTGAGTGAAAATGAGAGTTGCACTGATACTATATATGTGTTCCCGTGCTTCAGAGTGCTTTTATGCAGGCTGTCACGGAGGCCTGGCCTGTTATATCCATCTGCAGATGAAGATGGAGTCATGAAGAGGTTAGATAGCTTGACAAGGTCCACAGCCAGTGAGGGCGGACCCTGAGCTTGAATCCACATCCTCTCCATCAGGGATTGGCAGGAAGTGCACTGGCAACATCATGGCCATTCTTCATGGAGGTGGATGGAGAGGGGTGGGGGGGGCCCAGACAGCAGCAGACCCTTGCAAGTCTGGGTCAGGCCCTGTTGGGGAAGGAAGGAAAGGCCAGTTCCAGTCTGTGGCTTGCACAGCTGGGTTGTTTCTGAAGCCACTTGGTGAATAACAGGCCCTCCCAAGGCTTGCCCTAGACCCCCTTCTCCACAACTTCCAACTCCTTAAAATACTTTTCATGACTGGAAGATAGAGGGCTGGCACCGCCTTCCCAGAGCTTCTGTCTCCAGCAGGCCAGGCCCTTGGGCTCTACCCTGCTACCTTTCCTGAGAGAGAGACAGAGATGGAGATGGAGATGGAGATGGAGAGAGAGAGAGAGAGAGAGAGAGAGAGAGAGAACACAGCAGTGTATGCTTTCCTGCCTAGGGGCAGAGAAAACGTCCCAGGGCCTCCCTCTGTTCTATGCCTGTTGCCTGCTCTGTGTTTGGTCGTAAGAGGCAGCCTGGTCTCATGGGAAGAGGGCTGGACAGAGATGAGAAAATGGCAATGCCGATCCCTGCTGTGTCCCTGTGTAACCAGGCAAGGCCTGTCACCTCCCTAACAGAAAGAAAAAAGCAATGTGATCCTCTTCACAGCCCCTTTCTCTTACCTTTTGATCCTCAAGGGTCAAGAGGGTTGATTACCTGAGCAGAGAAAGTCTTTGGGCCATCTTTAAGACATTCCTACATTTAATGTCCCTTTACCCGGTACAGAAACTGGGGTGTAGGGGCCTTGGCCCAGTTAGAAAGCCAGCCATCCCCTCCAGTCAATGTGTGGGGCCCAGTGTGAGGGAGTTGCTCATCACGCCTTGTGCTCCCTGTGCTGTGGGATCACACTGCCTGACCACGGTGCTATGAGTGCTTTGATGAGATGAGCCATGTGAAATGTTTAGCCCATTACCTGGAACAATAATAAGGATTTAATAAATGTAACTATTGAACTTGCTTTAAGAGCAAATGTCTGTGGGTCTGTGTCCACTGGACTTGAGACCACTATATTCTTAGGAGACCCCCACCACATACACCCTCCTGCTGGCCTGCCTTTTTAGAGACAAAGCAGAATTAAGACCCTTTTTTCTCAATGAGATCATTCTGGAACCCCTCCTAGCACCACTGCTTCTAGGCAGCAAATAGCAAGGGGAGGAAGGGAGAGTCCTCAGCTCAGTTCCAGTTTTCCTGTTTTGTTCTTGGCCCATAGGACTGCCTGTAGGAGTGTGGTTCAGAGCCTGTTCTTTTAAAATTGCAATAATACTTTGTCCAGCGCAGCTTCTATGCTCTGAGAAAGGAATTCACAGTGTTTTTGCTAGACCTGATTTCTGGACCCTGTGACCTTAAGGTCACCGCTCCCTGCCCAACATCCATGGGAAAGGAAGGCTGTGGTGCAGCTGCATGGAGCGTTCATGAGCATCTGCCCTGTGTGAGGCTCAGACCTGAGGGTTTTATGTGTTACCTCATTTGATCCTCACCACAGCCCTGGGAGCAGGCCGCTGTTGTTACTCTCATTTCTCAGATGAACAAACTGAGGCCAGGAGACCAGGCCACACAGAAACGTCACACTGTGGGTGAGTGGCTAAGTTAGGGAAAGAACTCACAGCCTGGTGGTCTCGAGCCCAGGTCTGCCCACTGAAGTGCTGCTCCTACGGCTCTGAGAAAGTGGGGACCCTCCAGTCTGCCTCCCGAGACTGCATTCTCTCCCTTCGAGGGGCATCCCCAAAAGAGTTGGGGGAAGCCGTGAAACTTAGGAGCACTCTTTTTATTGAAGATGGGATATCTGAAGCCCAAACAGGTTAAGAAACTTGCTCAGTAAAGATGCACCTGCTAATCAATAGAAGTGGGGCCAGGCCCATGAGCTTCCTCTGATGGCTCCTCAGGCAGCCTTCCTCCTTTCTCCCCTCCAGGCCTTTTAAACCTCGAGAGGCTGCTCCGGCAATTCCTCATCTCCAAGGACACACTGTCAGTGCGGATGCTGGATGACACCAGGGACCCCACCCCACTCCTCAAAGAGATCCGAGATGACAAGACAGCCACCATCATCATCCACGCCAATGCCTCCCTGTCTCACACCATCCTCCTCAAGGTGGGAGCTGGGCTGGGTGTAGGCTGGTGGGCATGAGCATCCTTCTCCCCCTCCCTCCCTCTGCACTGGCACTCTGCCCCCTTCTTGTTGTGGGTGTCCTCCTGGACTGAGGTGCAAGGAGCCCTGGGCTGGACCTCTAAGCCCTGCAAACCTTTGTGTGCTTTAGTTTCAATGAACAGCTCCCAAAGGCTGAAGGGAGAAAGTAGGATGATGGAGATGTCATAAAAATACTCAACTGCTGTGCGGTAGGGTAGGTATCAGCTGAGACACTGGCCAAACCTAGACCCTGCCAGGGGCTCTGAGATGAAGTCCATAGGTTTCTAGGAGGGTCTAGGGTGGTAGGGGTAGGATACTTGGGGGATAGAGGCTGTTTGCCAAGAGATATAGAAGTATTTCCATATTTGGACAACCAATTACAGTTGTGTGTGTGTGTGCTGCTGAATATTGGCCCTGCATATAATCCTTATATGTGTGCCACCGTTCACAAAGCGCTACTGTGTAATTTCCCAGTGTAACCCTCAGTGACCATGTGAGGTAGGTATAACATGTTCACTTGGCAGATGAAGCCACTGAGACTCTGGAAGATGAACAGCATTTTTCAAAGCCTGGGAGGAGCAGAGCTAAGTCTGCACAGTTGTCTCTAACAGCCTATCAGGCAGTTTTTTGTGCCCACCCCTCCAGAACCCAGAGAGGGGTCCCTGAATCAGAATATAACACACATGGAAACTGGATCTCTATGAGGTTGGGTCAGGAAAGACAGGAACATACACAGAGAAAGAAGTCAGGCACCCGGGCATCCGTGCTGGACAAACAGCGGAAAATAGCTGGGCAGCCTTGCAATCACCTGGCACCAGCTCCTGCGCTGGTGGCTGGGCTAAACATGCAACCCCAAATAGAGTGGACCATGCTTCCAAGCTCCTCCATGACTAGCAGCAGCTTCCCTAGCCTCTTCAGGTACATTGGCCTCTTCTAATGCCATTTTAATTGCACATTTAAAAGGACCTGCCATCTTTCCCTGGGGGAGTAAGTCTCCTCCTTACCCTCTGCCAAGCTATGAGGGGCCCAGCAGACACTCAGATTGTCTCTTCCTCTCCCTCCCTCCCTCCTTCCTAACCTCCCCTCCCCAGCTAGTTTATGTCTGAGTTAGTAAGAGTTGAATGAGTTCTCTGAGTAGTGAGGGTTATCCCTTCAGCCCGTTGCTATAATAATTTTTCACAACTACAAAACCATGTCTGTATGCATATATCCAGTTCACACACACACATGCATACCCACACAGATGATTTTCTCTTCTATTCTCTTTTCTCTTTCTTCTCTTATGCCTAGAGCTAGGATCAACAAAGTCATCAGAATGGAAAGTCCTCTTAGTTTTAAGACACAAATACATTCTGAGGAGTCCTAGGGAAAGGTGGGGAGTAGGGAGTGAGACAGATGTCCCCCCAGTCCCTTTGCAGAGGGCAGGTCAGAATGCACATTTCCGCTGCAGCAGCAGAGCCTGTGTGAACAGTCCCCATCTGAGAGCCTTTTAGGGGCAGCCCTTCCTTGCCCAGGACTCTCTCATGGTTTCCAGTATGAGCAGCTGGGCTTCCTCTCTCTCTCTCTCTCTCTCTCTCTCTCTCTCAAATAATATGTCTAATTGTTGTTGAAATTTTGGACAGTTCAGAAAAGCACATAGAATAAAATAAATATTATTCACAATTCCATTACCCAGATTACCACTATTAAATTTTGATGTCTATTTTTTCTGCCTTTTAGACACATTTTCCCCTAAATTATCACCCTGCACATATTCTTCTGTAACCTTTTTTTTTTGCTTAATTATATGCTATGTATTTTCCCCATGTCATTACATATTTTTCTATGAATATTTTAATGGATGCATCATTTCCTATCATGATGTACCATAATTTATTTAACTATTCCTTTATTATTGGAGTGACAGGTTATTTTTAATCTTTATTATAACAAATGATGATGGGATGCACATCTTTCTTTGTACATAAATGCTGATGCACATTCATGAGTATTTTTCTAGCATAAATTTCTAGAATTAGAATTACTGAGTGAAAGTTGTGCATGTTTGCAGGATTTTGATATGACTTGCCAGATTGCCTTTTCAAAAATGCATAACAATTTACACTCCTACCAGCATTGTATGGGTGTCCTACAGCACCCTTGCCAATACCAGGTATTTTCATTAAAAATACTTCTTAATTTTCGAATGGCTGTGCTTTTGAAGGAAACTGGGCCTGTAATGACTGCTATTAGCAAACAGTTCTGCTGGGTGGCCAGGGGCAGATTTTCCTGATACTACTTATGGACCTCAGCCCTTGTGACCTTGGAACCAGACTGATAAAGAATGACCAGAAAGACATCAAGAAACTCTCTTTTGTTCTCCTTTGACTTCCTAGTGGCCCCAGACAGGGGGGCCCTGCAAGAGGCCTGGACTCTGCCCCTCTGCTTCCCCGGGGCTCCATGCTGCACCTTTGTAGTGACTACAGCCCAGACTTGGGGACCTCAGAGAGGCAGGACTTAGTGTGGGAAGCAGGGTGAGCAGAGAGCACATGGGGCTTCCACAAGCTCGCGTGCCCCTGTGAGCCTGTCCTGGAGCTTGGCTGCACTCTGCTGTCTCTTGATTTCAGCAGGATTTGCAGAGAAAACCCTTACTTTTATTGAGTGGCTTTTCTGGCAATGAACTTTATGTTTACCCAGAATTCAAGTCTTAAAAAAACAAGAGTCTCTTGTCTTTTATCTTTAGTACAGCAGATTTCACAAAATAAGCATTAGCTGTCCAATGTCCTCTCCCAGCCTCCTGCATCTGGCCCATCCCTGTAACCAGGGGGGCGCCCATTAGCCTAGGCAGTGGTGACAGGAACGGCACTTTATAAGGACAGTATGAGTGTGGGGAGATGGGATGGCTGGGCTTCATGCCATATCATCCTCTCAGGAGAAGAGGAGGAAATGCAGCTTTGCTGGAGGAAGAAGGAGCCTCACACAGAGGCATCAAGCTCCACTGTGACCCTCACATAATCTTGCCACAGTCCCTAAGGCCCTCTACACATCAGTTTCCCATTTGAGTGTGGTGATATAATTACCTCAGGCTGTTCTTGAAGGAGACTGAGAGGGTTCCTGTCAGAATGCACACAAAGTTATCAGAGCTCCTTGGGAAAGAAATAGGAAACTGTAAGCACCCCCAGACTTGTTTCTCCCCCTGCAGCTCACTGATCAGGACAAAGTGGTTTTGCAATGACCCAGGGCTGCAGGATGCATTATGAAAACCTACCTGTCTGTCAGAAGGATGAGGGCCCCAGGGAGAATTGGGCTCATTATTTACCTCATCTGCTTGCTGGTTTCTATAGCACATGTCCCACTGAAAGCCAGGCACACTGATGGGGAGGTTGGTTAGGAGTGTTTACGATGGCAGCAAAGGTAGGACTAAAGGGAGTGTGTTCTGAAGCAGCAGCTCTCAGCTGTGGGACGATGACACACTCATGTGCTGCGACCAAGGGTGAGGCATGTCTCATCCAACTTGTTTCTTGCTTGTAATAAAGAACCAAATTTTGCAAAAGATTCACTTGTTTCCTACACGACTGCAGATTATACTTCTTGCTTACTCACCTTCTGATGGGTGGAGTTAATTTGAGAATTGCCTGCAACTCACAGACTCTCTTGTCTATAACTTGGCTCCTCAGAGAGTTGTGTCAGTATTTCCATTAATATCACAGTCCTCTTGGGAGGTGTAGGCTGTCTGGCTTCAATATCAGCTTTTCCATTTATGAGACATGTGATCTGGGACAAGCTATAGAGCCTTCTGGTGTTTCAGTTTCTTCAGCTGTCAAATGAGGGTAAAGGTAGTACCCACCTTGTCAAGTTAATTCAAGTAAAATGTTTTCTAGAGCTCCCCGCATACCGAACAGTGGGTGTTAGCCATGGTATTGTTAATGGTTGTGGAGATAATTGTTGTAGTGTGGTTTTTTATTTGCTTTGTTTCCCTTAAAGTCATTTAGGTTTCCATGATACCTGCTTATATCCATGGGAATGTTTTGTGCATGAGAATACCAACTGTGCATGTCACTGCCAAGGCAGGGAGCAAGGTGGGGGTGGACAGACCCTGTTCTAGAGACTGTGTCTTTGTGCTCCATCCTCCAAAGTCAAGGGCAAAATAAGAACAAACCATGATGTTTTATTCAGCCTGAAGCCAAGGGGTAGTGAGCTAAGCTATGGCGAGCCCTCACAGCTCACTCACTTTCCTCAGGTATTTGCTTTCCTCTCTAATCTCCTTCTGTTCCCTTTGCAGGCAGCTGAGCTAGGGATGGTGTCAGCCTATTACACGTACATCTTCACTAACCTGGTAAGATATTGCACAGCTCACTTCCTTGGCATGGAGAGTGTCCTTAATTAGGGTCAATGGGGTGTGACAGAAAGGAGCCAAGAAGATGGGGATAGGGAAAATAATGAGCCCCTGGGCTTCTCTTCCCAACAATTCTTAGCCTCGGCAGAATGAGAATTTGTGGAGTCTAATCCTCCATTCAAATGGCGCCAGCCCTCCAGCACTGGTCTCTCTGTCAGTGCAGCTCCTGGCGCACAGCCTCAGCTCTATCAGCTCCACATGCTGACTCAGAAGCAGGGCAGCTGGGGCCCAAACAGTGCTCAGGCCCTGTGCTGTTAAGAGTGGGGTGCACCTCAGAGGGCAGTGTCTGCCAAATCCCCTTATTTTGCAGATGAGAAAAGATGCCTGTAGAAATGTTATTGTGTCAAGTTGGAACACTAGCTTTGCCACCTCACCTCTCAACAAGTACCGAACCTTGGTTTCCCTGTCTGTAAAATAGGGATAAGAGTAGCTGCATCGTGCAGGTGCTGCTGTTTTGAAATGATGTAATTTATGTGGAAACATTTTGACATTGTAAATCAGTAGGAAATACGAAAGGTTGTTATAGACACACTCAGTTAGAGAGTAGACAGGACCTTAGAGAATGAGTTTTTAGAAGCATTTTATAACTTTGTATTTTGAAGGAAGTCACAAAGAAAATAGAGAGGTACCATGGACCCTTCACCCAGTTTCCCCCAGGGGTTACATCTTACAGAATTACAATAATACCAAAACCAGGATATCAAAATAGCACGTCTCTCAAAATGTGTACATTTCTCTAACTCCCACTGCATTCCAAAAACAAAACCATTTCATCACCACAAAGATCTCCTTCGTGCTGCTATTTTGTACTCTAACCTACCACCTTAATTCCCACTATTCCTAACTTCCAGCAACTGCTAATCTGTTCTCTATTTCTATAATTTTTAACTTCAAGGGCGTTGTATTAATGCAATCATACAGTTAACCTCTTGGGATTAACTTTTTTTTCACTCCCGATGTAAAGCCCTTGAGATTCATCCGATTGTCTCATGAATCAATAGTTGTTCCTTATTAATGCTGAGTTGTGCTTTTTGCTGTGATGTACCACAGTTTGCTTAACTATCCATCTATTGAGAGACATTTTGGTTGTTTCCAGTTTCTGGCTATTGCAGATAGAACCATTATAAACAATCAGTCAGAGAAGTTTATTTTATTTTATAAATGCATGAGATATTGAAATAGCTTAAGTGGCTGCTTTATCCAGACATGCTTTTAATGTAATGGGCACTAGGTCAGGTATTAGGGACTAAAATGGGAATAAGAAACTAAGTTTGCCTTGGAAAGATTCAAAGCATCTGTTGTGCAAAGTGGTAAATCCTAGTAGATGTGTATACAAAATGCCCTACACCCTAAAGAAGGGGCCCCTTGCTCAACCTGGTGCAGGAAAGAAATGCTTCCCAGAAGGAAGAGGAAGAAGAGGAGGAGGAGAAGGTGGAGAAGGAAAAGAAGAAAAAGAAGAAGATGATGAGGACTTTAAACCACACCCTGATACATGGGTAGGGCTTTTCTAGATAAACAAAGAAGGGAAAAACATGCTGGGATGAGGCGATCTGAAAGTACATGGTATGTCCAGAAAACAGTGAGTTGCTTCAAACTGTTCTAGGAATGGTCCTGCCAATTAATTATTATTACTGAATCTATCCATGAAAACAACCTATTTAGAAGATTTAAGGAAGATATAAGTATGTTAGTGAGCAGAATCCATCCTCACAGATTTGACTCTTAAATCTTAACAAGAAAAAGATTACCTGAAAGTTAAGATTTTCTTGGTCAATGTAGGTGATAGGATAACTTAGGAGATTTTTCAGCGTCCCTCCCTGGATGCAGGGACCGGGTCTCCTGAGATGCCCTCTGAGGTTAAGGAGATGCCTGCTGGAATGGACCCACTGGGACTCCGTGATCCTTGTTCCAGCTGTAGGTTTCTATGAACAGCCCTTTCTTGGGGCTGCTGTGCAATTGTTAACCCTGAAGCATTCCACAGGCCTTTGCTGTCAGAGTTGAAAGCCCCTTGAAGAATCAAGGGGGCCTTTTTGCTGGTATAGGGATTACCTCTTTCTTTAAAAAAATATATTTTATTGATTATGCTATTACAGTTGTCCATTTCCCCCCCTTCACTCCTCTCTACCCTGCACACCCCCTCCCACCCACATTCCCCACCCTTAGTTCATGTCCACGTGTCATACTTATAAGTTCTTTAGCTTCTCCATTTCCCACACTATTCTTACCCTCCCCCTGTCTATTTTCTACCTACCATCTATGCTACTTATTCTCTGTACCTTTTCCCTCTCTTTCCTCCTCCACTCCCCTGTTGCCAACCCTCCATGTGATCTCCATTTCTGTGGTTCTGTACCTGTTCTAGCTGTTTGCTTAGTTTCTTTTTATTTTTGTTGTAGGTGTGGTTGTTAATAATTGCGATTTTGCTGTCATTTTACTGTACATGTTTTTTATCTTCTTTTTCTTAGATAAGTCCCTTTAAGATTTCATATAATAAGGGCTTCGTGATGATGAACTCCTTTAACTTGATCTTATCTGAGAAGCACTTTATCTGTCCTTCCATTCTAAATGATAGCTTTGCTGGATAGAATAAACTTGGATGTAGGTCCTTGCCTTTCATGACTTGGAATACTTCTTTCCACCCCTTCTTGCCTGCAAGGTCTCTCTTGAGAAATCAGCTGGCAGTCTGATGGGAACTCCTTTGTAGGTGACTGTCTCCTTATTTCTTGCTGCTTCTAGGATTCTCTCTTTCATTTTAATCTTCCTAATGTAATTATAATGTGCCTTGGTGTGTTCCTCCTTGGGTCCAACTTCTTTGGGACTCTCTGAGCTTCCTGGACTTCCTGGAAGTCTATTTCTTTGCCAGATTGGGGAAGTTCTCCTTTATTATTTGTTCAAATAAGTTTTCAACTTGTTACTCTTCCTCTTCCCCTTCTGGTACCCCTATAATTTGGATGTTGGGACATTTAAAGATGTCCTGGAGGTTCCTAATCCTCTCCTTATTTTTTTGAATTCTCATTTCTTCATTCTGTTATGATTGGATGTTTCTTTCTTCCTTCTGGTCCACTCCATTTATTTGAGTCCCAGTTTCCTTCCCATCACTATTGGTTCCCTGTGCATTTTCCTTTATTTCACTTAGTGTAGCCTTCAGTTTTTCATCTAATTTGCTACCAAATTCAATCAATTCTGTGAGCATCCTGATTACCAGTGTTTTGAACTGTGCATCTGATAGGTTGGCTATCTCTTTGTCACTTAGTTGTATTTTTTCTGGAGCTTCGATCTGTTCTTTCACTTGGGCCGTTTTTGTTTTTTTTTTTTGTTTGTTTGTTTTTTTGGTCTTGTTGTGCCTGTTACGTAATAAGGGGCAGAGCCTTAGGTGTTCAGCCAGGTGGGGCAACCCAGTTGCTGGGTTGTGATGCTGTTATATGGGGCAGGGAACATTTCGAGAGGGAACAATGGTGCTTGCTCCACTCTCTGCCGGATTGTAGTCACTTCTGTCACTCCCCACAAGCAAAGTGGGCCCTTCTGGTGCTGATTCCCATGTGGGTGGGTTTGTGTATATTCTAGACCCTTGTGGGACTCTCCAGCGAACTCTTCTGTGAGGCTGAGAGTTTCTCCCAGCACCTCAACCCCTACAGATGTTTTCAATCAGTGTTTTGAGGCTTTATTTCCCGAGACTGGGACCCTGGGTTGCTTGGCCTGTCTCTCTCCAATTTTGCCTGGTTTATCTGTGCGCGAATGTGGGACCGCCCAGTCTGCCAGCTGCCTTGAGCGCTTTGCACCTCCACAATCCCCCGCCTAGCTGGGTCTGCCTGCTGCTGCCTTGCAGGTGGGTCCACCAGCCACCACTTTGCTGGGAGCCCTCTCTGCCTGGCTGCCTGACTCTGCCCCTCCTACTGGTCTGGATGAATGTGTCTACTTTAACTCCTTGGTTGTTGAACTTCCATAGAGTTCAATTTTCTGTCAGTACTGATTGTTTTTTGTTTCTAAATTGTTGTTGTCCTGATTTTGGTTGTGGGAGGAGGCATAGTGTGTCTACCTATGCCTCCATCCTGACCAGAAGTCCTGGGATTACCTCTTCAGCATGCTTGCTAGAAACTCATTAGTCTTTGCCTAGTTCTTCACCACTACAAAACTGCCCACTATTTTGTTGGAATTTTTTTCACTGAAGTCTAGCCACATAGAGAAGACCACACAAATCATATGCACACAGCTTAATGAGTATCTTCCAAGTAAGTAGCACGTAGATCCAGCACCCCAGTAGTCCTCCGCATGCCCCACCAATCACCACCCCTCAAAATGTAAAACACAAGGCACTTCTTTGCACATATATATATATATATATATATATATATATATATATATATCTAACACTGCTGCTATAAATCAGAGCATTATCACATGAAAGGGAGAAAAGATTAGACTATTCCCGGAGCAGTACAAAAGCATTTACTTAAAGTAAGGAGGCTTTGGGTGAGCCGTGGCAGGTTGGCAGAAGAGTAAAGAGATATTAAAGGATGGTTATATTCCATTATGGGGGCCTAGGAAGGAGAGAGGAGAGGGGAAGTGCAGCCAGGGGCTGCTGCCTTGTCCAGTCTGCCAGGCGTGCTCTCGTAAAATGTGGCCCCAGCAGGAGAAGAGCAAGAACCTGGGAAGCAGGGATTCTTGGGGGGACTTAGCAGGTAGAAGGAGGCCTGTCATTTGAAATATGAGTTCCCAGCACAGTAACTGGAATAAGATGCAGTTGCTTGGCTTGAAGATTTTCAAGAAGACAGCATCACCCACACTGTATACTGCCACTCCCTCTTCTCAGAAATGATAATGATGATTGTGATGATTTTTCTGGTGGAAAAGAGCCTGTGAAGTCAGGAGACCTGGGTCAAGTCCCTGTTCTGCCTTACCCTCACTGTGTGACTCTGGGAGAGGAACATTGACTGTCTGAACTCCACTTTTCTCATTTGAAAAAGGGAATAATAATCAAATTTTATGGGGTTATTGTGAGTATAAGTAAGAATGCATTATAAATTGCAAAGTGTGTTATGTTTCTAAGGCACCATCTTTTTTTACACAACACTATGATATCTTCAGTTTTCTAAGAGCTTTTCTTGTTTCTGGGTGGCATAGACTAGATGAACTCTGGGAGTATGCCTCAGGCAGCGAGTTCTTTGTACCTGGAGGTAACAAGAGTCACAATGTCTGTAAGTTTGCAAGGGGAAATTAGAAAAGTAACTTCAGGAATGACGATGGCTGAATAATAGTCAAGAGAACAGAAGCAGTGCCATTGCAAAAATCAGTTTGTCAGAGAGGAGTCCGAGAGCCTGTCCATGCTTTGCTTTCTGGAAGGGACAAACCTTTATGAGGAGTAAAGAAAGTATTTTGAAGTCCATTCTTTCTGCTCAGTTGCAGTTGGGGTCTTGAGCCAGAGAGGGACAGGCTTCAAAAAGAGGGTAACGAATTATCTTCTGTACTTCTTCAGCCCCTTCTCCCAAATATAGATGTTGCCTGGACTTTACTTCTTATTTACTCCTTCCATGAATTTTTCAGGGACCTCCATCATGTCCCATCTACCTAAATTCTGCCACATGATGCAGCAGGTACACATATTAGCTTTTTCAGAGCCACCACAGTGAGCCAAAAAGGCACAGGCCTTGGCATTAGGTAGATACAACTTCACATTCTAGTTTGACTAGCTCCCAGCTGTAGGACCCTATGCAATTCACTTAACCGCTTTGAGCCTCAGCCACCTCATCCAGAAGCAGACACTAATAGTACCTGCCTCATGAGATACTCTCCATACATCAGCTGGCTTACACTATGAGTGTAGTATTCTTAAATAATACTTCATAATACCTTTAAAAGGTATTCTTAAAATAATCCCTTTCCTTCACTTAACTCCTATTGTGAACCAGCTGCTATGTGGATAGTATCTCTTGGAGCAGGTATTATTACTATCTGCTTACAGATGAGGTCGTTGAAGCTCTAAAATGGGGATGAAACAGTGCCTTCTGCCAGAACTGTTGTGAGATGTAAATGAGAAAATAACTGAGGAACACTCATCGCAGAGCCTTACCAATAGAAGGCATTCGGTAAATATCAGCTATTACTGTTACTTGGTTACTCAATGACAGCATTGCTTCTTTCTTTTGGCCATTGTGAACAGTGCTTCAGTCAACACAAGTGTACAAACACCTGTCTGAGCCCCTGCTTTCAATCCTTTTGGACATATACCTAGAAGTGGAATTGCTGGGTCACAGGGTGATTCTACGTTTAATTTTTGAGGAATGGCCACAATGGTTTCCCTCTGTACCATTTTATTCCCACCAGTAATTTATGAGGCTTTGAGTTCCTCCACATCCTCACCAATACTTGTTATCTTTTGTTTTTGTGATAATAGTGATCTTAAAGGTTATGAAGTGTTCAGGTGCATTTCTTATTTCTATTTGGACTTTGCAAATGGAAAAAAGCCAAGTGGCTAAAGTTGAGAGTCCTGGTTAAGAAACTTTATAATGAGAGAAAAAAGGCGATGTGTAAAAACCCAGTCCTTTAGTCAGTCAGGCTTGGTGAGAACCCTAGTGCAGGAGCTTACGAGCTGTATGCCCCTGAAGCTCCTGAGGGTCTCAGTTTCCTCATATGTAAAATGTGAATAATAATATCCATCTCTAAATTGTTGGCAAAATTAAAATTCGGTATTGATAGCACTTTGTATCTGGTAAATAATGTCAACTATTATAACAGATAACCCCCCAAATCTCATGGCTTCACAGAATAGAAGTATTTTTCTGACTTAGTTGAACTCCCAAAAGAGAATATCTGATCAGTGGGCAGCCTTCTGTAAGGTCATTCAGGGGCCCAGGCTTCTTCTGACTTACAAATGAATCTTCTGAGAAGCCGGGAATGGGGAAAAACACAGAGGATCAGACACAGGAGGGTTTTATGGGCTGGGCTTGTTAGTGGCACCTAGTATTTCTCTTCCCAATTCCATTGGCTAGAACTCAGACATATGCCCACCACTACCTGTAGGGGAGATTGGGAAATGTCATCCACTATCTCCCTGGGGAGCAGAGGGAGTGGATGTGGTAATCGCTAATAATATCTGCCACATTGTTAAATATGCATCATCATGACGCATCTCTTTCACACATGCTGCAAAAGCAATTAATATCCTAAGCCCTGGCATGTCTGTTTGGAGGATAACTGATCCTACATGTGGAGATTAGCAGTTCCTTATAAAGGTGTCAGCCCCCTTATGACTGAAGGGGTCTGCTCCTGAGGGCTTTGTCCAAGTGGGCTGCTGGCCTGGCATTTCTAGGTGGGCGTGCACAGAACAGTTATGGATTTCCTACACTTGTTCCACTCTTTCACCTGGAAGGAGCCTCTGTCCTCCGGTCAGCCTCCAAGTTGGTTGTTCTCCATCTTTTTTGGGCAGAATGAGCATAAGCAGCCAATTTTTTTCCTTTGGTGCGTGTTATTGTCTAGCAGATAGAGCCAATGTTTATTTTTCTAAAGATTTATCACAGAGATTAGCCATAAGGAATTGAACTTGCTAAAATTGTTACAGGAAGGGGCTTGGGAGCAGAGGGGGAGGGGTTCCTGAGGAGGGGAATGTGCTTACCACCTCACTCTCCCACTCCTTCCTTTGGTGGCCCTGCTTATCTTTCAGGCCTCACTCTAATGCCACTTCAGGGAGTGTCCCCTGACACCCCATGAGGTTGAGTGCATGATTACACTCTCTCACAGAGCCCTGTGTTCTGTTTTGTGCATTCATTTCAAGTGGGAATTCCTTCTTTAGCCAACCGTTCTGCCAGACTTTGAGCTTCATAAAGGCAAGTCTGTCTTGTTTGTCACTGTCACCCCAGTGGCTTACTGACACATAACAAGTGTTCAGTAAGTACATATTGAGTGACTGAATGCAGCAGTTCATAACATTATAGGAGGTTGGCAAGGTGAGAAATGCACCTCCTTGCACCCAACAGGAATTCAGCTCATCCCCACTAAGCTTATAAGCACAAAGTCTGTATGCAGCTCAGCTAGAAGGACCACTCAGGAACTACTCAATCTGGAACACCCTGCTTCCACTCTGGGCTGGACAGATTTAGAATTAAGGGCATCAGGACCATGAAGGTGGTTTAGTTCAGCATCCAGGAGACAAGGTTTCAAAGGGTTCTGATGAATAAGGACAATGTCAAAACATGAGCCCCAAGGCTGGCACCAAGAATGAACACTGAGGTTGGAAGAGGCAGCAGAATCCAAGGACACTCTGACTAATTGTGCTGAGTGGCCTATCTGCCACCTGGGTCTGCTTACTCCTCTGGTCACAAAATGCTCAGGTTGCCCTTGGTCAAGTGGCTTCTTCAGGCCAGTAGCTGGCACCTGACTCATAAAGCCAGAACCCAAAGGTCTTTGAAATAAACCCTCTCCTTCAGGTTGTAAAGGCCATTATTAACTAATCTCCTCCTGTCCACTGTCCTCATGGCTTGGCGCACGAGACTGGGTGAGCCTCCTGACTGTGTTGACATGGAGGATAGAAACACAGTTGAATGGAGGCACCCAGGGCTTCAAATTAGAGAAGACTTGCGTTTGAATCTGGGCCCTGCTATACATTAGATGTATATGTGGCACATCACTTAGCCTATCAGAGTCTGTTTTCCCTCTGATAAAGTGGGAATAATAATTCTTACAACGTCATTTTGTGAAGAACATGGAAAGTTTCTAAACCTCAGTGGGCTGCTAGTAGACATCATTTCTCTTCCATCTTTTCTTGCCCACTTCCATGTTGAGTATATCCCCCATTAGACCTCAGTTTTCTCATTTACTGCCTGCCTCTAGCTTTCTGAAACTCTGAAGCTATCAGGAACATATCCAAATTGGCTTCTAACCTCATTGGAACAACAGTTCCCAGGGTGCTTGAGCCTCTTCCATATCTTGTAATCTTTTACCGGAAGCACACCACACGCATGCCCATCCCTACACATGCATACATCTTTACACACACACACTACGACACTCACAGAGCTAGCCAACAGCCACAATCCATCAGCTGAACAATTTTCTAGTGCCAAAGTAGTTGATTCTAAAGTGTAGTGTATTGTAAAATTATTAAGACTATCCATATATTTCACCTTTATTGAGTCTTTTAGGAGAACCACCCAGCATAATGCACTATACTTTGGTGGATAAATAAAGATGGTTTTAGTGCAGCCAGGGAAGAGCAATAGAGTGAACACTCCCTATGTGTCTGTCTGAGCTTATAAGGTACCACCCCCATGAAATGTAAAGCCTGAGAGGTGGCAGATCTAGCAATGACATGTCTTCTGGGCATGCATGGGTGCATCTTAAAGAGAAGCTATTACTCCAAAATTGTGCTGTCTGGCAGCTGAACCTCCTGTATCTGTTCTCTGAACTTGGCCATTGGTAGAGGGGTATATTCAGAAGGAGTAATAGCAGGGAAAATTGGAAGGATATTCAGGAGGCATTGACCAAAGAATTAGTCTTTGTATTTGCAGTTGGCTGACAGCTGGAAGCTCCTTTCCCAACTTACAGGGTTATACAATGATTAGTCAGACACAATTAAGCGACTTATCTGTGGAAAATGCTAAAATCAAAACTAAAACTACTACAAAAACAAACTAAGTGAACAAGTAGAATAGGAACAGAATTACAGAAATGGAGATCACATAGAAGGTTATCAGTGGGGAGGGAGAGGGCGAAGAGAGAGTGTGAGGAAAAAGGTACAGGGAATAAGAAGCATAATAGGTAGGTACAAAATAGACAGGGGGAGGTTAAGAATAGTATAGGGAATGGAGAAGCCAAAGAAGTTATATGTATGACCCACAGACATGAACTAAGTGGGGTGATGCGGGTGGGAGAGGGGTGCAGGGAAGAGGGAAATAAAGAGGGGGAAAATAGGACAACTGTAACAGCATAATCAATAAAATACATTTAAAGAAAAAAACAAAATCAACCACACTTCTTCAGCTAACATTTATTAAATGCCTACTGTGTGCTGGGGAATACCCGCAGCATTATGATGTGGCTTAAAGAGCTCTCAGTCTGTAAATGGGAGGTGCAGAAGCCCAGAGGAGGCAACATTTAGTGCTTTGCGGGGAGCTTGGAGAAAGGTTTCAGGTATGACTTCCAAATGAGAATGGGTGCGTAACACGTAGGCGGAGGCAAGTTGTGGACCTGAGAAAGAGCTCAGTACCTGCTGTGTCTGGAGCAGGAAGTGTGGTGAAGAAAGGGGAGCCAGACCACCAAAAGAAGGTTCTGGGTTGATGAAATCCACTGCCCTGCAAAGTTGCTGGACATTTTTGACACTGGAGTTGACATTGGCAGGCCCAAGGTCTGGTGTTGGCTGTCCCAGTAACTGACTATGTGTAACCTTGGACAAGTCCTTCCTCCTCTGAGGAAAAACTAGAGGCTCTCTGTAGACCTTTTAACTCTGAAACTCAGTTGACTTCATGGATTGGATGACTATAATAAATGAATCCAATTTGTGCCAAGATGGTACTGGCTGAAGATAGCATTGAATTTTGAGGAATCTTTTAGAGCATCTAACTAAATGTTGTCATTGTACAGTTGAGGACAAATAACTGAAGCAGGAAAGTAACTTGCCTAAACTCCCACAGTGAGTCAGGAGTGGAGGGAGGAGGGGTCCTGGCCCACAGACCACACGGTCACTAGGAAAGCATCAGCTGAGAACTGCTGTGCTGCCCATCCGGGATACAACAATGAACCAAGTCTGACCTTTGAGGAGGTCAGATTAGAGGGGAAGACAAGTGGGAACATCGAAGATGTTGCCTTCAGCCTAGTCTGGTGGGCTCATAGAAAGCTTCCTGATGGAGGTCCACCCAGTGGACCTTAGAGAGTCAGCTGGAGACAGTCAAGTGGAGAAGGGAGTGGGTAGGATATTCTAAATGGAGCATACACATAGTTTGATGCCTTAGACAACCTTTGCTTTCTAACCAAAGACTTAACCAAGGAAGCTGGTAATGTGGGAAATTGTGTAGTTGGTGAAGAAGGTATTTTAGGTGGGGAGAACCTTTCAGAGCCTTCACATTACTCCATACAGGCAGCCAACTGCCAATTTCCCTGTTCTGTGTAAGGCAGGTAAAGGTGGAAAATGTGAGTCCCAAGTGGGCCTAAGTCAACACCCTGACATGGTGATAGCTTATCATAAATGGGCACTCCAGACTCATTTGGATAGCTGTCAACAATTGTCCCCTTCAGGTGATGGGTACCACTGGCCTAAGAGGGAATCTGAGCTGGGGCTTCCTTAGGGGAGAGCAGGGGGATTTGGCCAGGGCTGTTTATGGGGTGGCTCTGATGTGTTCATGGTGCCAGCTACGAACCAGTATTTGACAGGCAAACTCCATTCTGCCAGCCCAGGACTCTGCCCTGCCCCTTAGTGTGCAGCAGTCTTAGCCTAGACTGGTGAACTGGCCCCTCCTTTGCTAAAGTCCTGTTGGTAGGGCCTTCCAACCCTGGGACCTGAGGAAGAAGCAGCTCCTTGCTGGAGAAGGAGTGTTTCAGGGGGCTGCTGTGGGGGAGAGGACATCATAGGCATAGGTATAGATCCTGGCACGGTAAGGTGCCAGGTGGTGCAGATTAACTGCAGCAGGAACTACAGGCAACCCTGGGCTAGCAGGGCTCATTTCTAATACTCTGTCCACCTGTCATATTGTCAGCATCTACAGATGGCCACTCCTTTCTCAGAGCTTCTGAAATTCCTCACCCCTTACTCTGATAGAACCTGGTACTACAGGGCTCTGATGAGGGGGGCATTTGCACCAAGCCACTGCCTGTCTGGGCTGGCAGATGTGTGGCTGCTTGTCAAGACATGCTGGGAAAGAATGAAGAAAGGCCTCAGAGATGGGACCTTCCCCTTGGCAAGCCCCAATGACCAGCAGAATCATCCCAAGTTACACAGGCAGCGTCTCCAAGAACTACCATTTTGAGATCTTCCATGTGGGTTCCTTCATCTGCTTTCTGCCCACAGCAAGAGTTATTTTGGGCTGGGACTGACTAGTTTGTATATCTGGGTGGGGAGGAAAGGGAAATGAGGCATTGCTGTCAGCTAACCTGCAGGAAGAAACAAGCCCCAGACTCAGGGTTGCATGGTCCGTGAAAAGTGAAATGACCCATTTAGGCATTTTTCCCTCCCAGGACTTGGGCTGGGGAGGTGAAGCCCAGCTCTGGGGCCTCACAGTGATGTGAGATCTGGTTAGTAAAGGTGAGGTAGGAGGTTCCAAATACACTTGATTTCTAGCCATGTGAGTCAGGGGGTGTGAGAACAGAATGAGTATTGCCAGGAAAATCAATAGAAACTGAGGATGCATGCAGTAAGGGGTGCTGAGACCTTGGTGGAGGCAAAGGAACTCTGCTTCACCTGGTAAGGACCAGCTATCTATCTGGCAACCCCTTTGCTGACGTTTGACAAACAACATGACAGTGAACATAGCTCCTACGGCTCCCACAGCCAGGCTTTAGATGTTTGTGCATCTTACATTTAATAGTCATTGAAACTCATTTTTATATCTGCCCTGACACAAATGCACATGCACACACACACTTTCTCACACCTATGCCTGTGTGTGTTGCTGAGTGGATGCACCTGACTCTGTGTATGAAATAAATCAAACTGAAATAAGAACTGGATTCCGGGGTTTACTCTGGTTCAGAGTTTACTGGAAACATGCCCTCTGACTGCCCAGGCCTTCTGTCTAATAATAGAGCTTTGGGAGAAAGGGAGACCTGCATTGATGTCTGTCACAAATTTGTTAAGGATTCACAAGCCTCATTAATTCAATGAGAGATGCCTCGGCTTCTTCTTGTGCCCAGTGACCCAGCAATCCTCAATAATCCACAATCAAGAAAGGCTAAGTATAAAAGTTCCCCACTTTTACAAGCTGGTCATATAATAATAGTTGCTCCCTGGTTCTGAGTGTTAGTAATGTTCCACACACCATGCTAAGTACTTTCTCTTTGAGATCTTTAATCCCCCAAATATCACCACAAGGCAGGCGCTCTGGTTCTGCAGAGGAGGAATGTAAGGCCCACAGAAGTCTGAGAGTCATGTTTAAGATTATTAAATGACCTCCCAGCTCACACCTTATCCTCATGAAACTGATCTTATTTGCTTCTCTTTGGTATATTAGTTTTTTATTGCTGTGTAGCAAATCACCACGAAGTTAACAGCTTGAAACAACACCAGTTGTTACACCACAGTTCTGCAGGCCAGAGCCTAACAGGGCTTGGCTGGACTGTCTGCTCAGGCTGAGATCAAAGTGTCTCCAGGGCTCTCCTCTGGAGCTCATGGGCCTCTCCTGGGCTCCTGTTGTTAGCCGAATTTGCCCCCTTGCAATTGTAATATTAAAATACCTGTTTTCTGCCTAGCTCTCAGCTAGGGGCAGGTATCTGCCTATAGAGGCCACTCTCAGGTCCTTGCTCATGGCCCACCCTTCCCCTCTGACCTGGCCCATGCCTGTGACCCCTCTGTGATATCTCCATCTCATCAACAGAGACCCTTCCTTTAGTTGAGCCCTCCTCACACTTTAGATCTCTCTGACTTTCACTTCTGCAACCAGCCAGAGAAAACTGCTTTTTAAAAGCTCATGTCCTAGGCCAGGAGTCAAGGCTATACAGCATGATGTAACCTAATCACAGAAGTAAAACTCACTGTAGTCACAGTCCTAGGTTTTATGTGGGCTGATGGGAGGGAAGGGACCTTGGGGATCACCTTAGAATTCTGCCTACCATATGGGTATGCCAACCACGTACATTAGTTTGTTTTTGTTTCTTTTACTCCCCTACCCCCATTTCCCGGTGAAAAGACAGACAGAAAGAGACCTACCCAGAGAACCAGGAAAAAGACACTGGAGACCCCAAGGGCAGGCAGTTGTCCATGCCCTAACATGGTAGATTTCAGCCCCAGTTCTTCTCTCTGTTGACCCCCCGGAGGCCCTGGGCAGGGTGCGCCCCTCTGCCCCTAATGGTGGTACATAAACAAGCCCCTGAGAGAAGACTGAGAGCCAGAGCCAAGGAGGAAACTGAGGCTACTTGGGACTACTAAAGCCACTACAGAGACCCCTGGTCTGAGGAATTTGGAACATGCTGGCAAGAGTGTTTGGTATTGGATATTTGAAAAGTACAGAGAAATAGAATCAAAGTCATAATGGCAAATCATATTATTATTATTATTATTATTTTATTACACTGTAAATGCTATTTTACTACAAGCACCATCAGGAGTAGCAAGTGCTGTTATTATTAAACAATCCAGAATCTCTGTTCCCAGCACCAGGCTCCATTCAGTGTCAAAGGCATTACTAGCTCGATTCATCACCATATGAGGTGCCCCCAGCCTGTCTCTGTGGTGCTGATAGCTAACATTCACAGCCCAGTGGTCAGCATGACACCTGCCCATCCGCTGAAGCTGCTAGCCATAACCCACACTCTGGATGCCTCTCCTGTGAGTTTCAAAGCTATATTTTAATCTTGGCCAGGAGTGAAGATCTTTATAACACATTCATGATCATATCTCTCTCTTGCTTCCCATTATGCTCAGGATAAAGTCCTAAGCAGCCTCTTATGAACTTAACTCTGGGCTTTACCCTGCACTGTTCATACCAATCCAGACTGACTGAGTAACTTGCAAGTCCCTGAATTTGTCTCATGCCCTCGCTCCTCTGGGGCTCTGCACATTTCATTATTTTGTTGTCTGAGTCTTCTCTTCTCTACCTCTTCCTCTGGCTAACTGAGTCCTGTTTATCTTTTAGAACTTAGCTTGCAGTCAGCTGTCATCTTAGGAAAATCATCAGAAATTCTGGTGGAAAGGACCGTTTTTGTCTGTCTCCCTAGCCATTATACTTATCACTGTTTGCAACTTGCCTCCTGCTCGCCTCCAAGAATAAGCACCTTGCGAGCAGGGGCAGGGCTCTGCTTGTTATGTTTCTGAGGCCTAACACGATGTGTGCCCCAGAGGAAATGCTTGTGGGTTTTGTGGAACAAATGAGACAAAACCGTCAAGATCTGAAAAATCTCTTTTATGTACATTTCCCTCCTGCTGTGGGAAGCATCTGCGAGCCCAGTGTCCTGGATCCTGGTCCTGCCGTAGTCAGGTACCTCCTGAATGACCCTGAGCATGTCCTGATGCAGAGATGGGGGCAGGCCAAAGGCGAAATGCTGACTGACAGCATCACTCATCATGCCCAGGACCCCGGTGCTCCTCTGATGAGAAGCTAATGCATTGGGACCTGATGGGTAGAAAGGAGGTCTGATCAGTGGATGCTGAGTGCAGGGGAACACAGACATGAGGACTCACAGCTAAAAGAAGAGGCTTGTAGAGAAGCAGTCATGCTTTCCAGCCTGAGAGAGAGCACAAAGCGTCCACCGTTTCTCATGTCAGTTTGACCCAGAGATTTCAGTCTCACAGTTAATAACTACCTAGTCAGTCCCAGAGGCACAGAATGGTCTTCTAAGTGCAGGATGAAGACAGTCACAGCTGCTGGGGTGCAGGCGGGAGGATTCTGCCTTCCTTTCCCTGGAAGCAAATGACTGAAGTCTTTGTAAGGTGGTCCCACCCTAGTGGGCATTAGCAAATGAACATTGATTTATTTAATGAATGCACATGGAACACTCGCTGAGCACAGGTGCAGGATAAGGTGCAGGGAGCAGAGCAATGAACAAGACAGAACATGGTTTCCTTTTAAAATCCTGTTTGTGAATTCACATTGGGATAGAAAAACACAGAAGGACAGAGATCCTGTGAGGAATGGATATGAATGTTTGTTCATGGTTATTCCCCATGAATAGGAGACAGGCAGGAAGAAGAATCTAGGGGAGCTTGGGTCCAGGAGGTTTAAGACCAAATCTTCCATTAAACGGAATTCACCAATTGGAATAAATTAGCTTCCCAGCTGCCAGTTCCTTCAAAGACCTATTACACAAAAAGCAGTCACCTAGCCTGCAGGGGGCATAGCTCTAATAAAAATAAATGGAGAGGCACCTGGAGGAAGGGAGAGGATGGAAGGGTCCCCAAGAGATGCTGGACATCTGGTGTCTCCCGCACTTCCACAAGAAAGGCTAAGAGGACACTTGTGAGACAAGGGTCTGGGCATTGGCCTCTACCATGCCATTGGTTCCAAGGAAAAGTGAGTGGGTATACCCATGAAGAAGAGCCTTGCAAAGTTCAGAGGATCAGGATGTCCATGTGGTGAGATGAGGGACAGCCTGACAGGTGCCATCTTCTTAAATGTATTCTGTCAATACTATTGGCTTTTTCTTACATGCTGTGCACTAGGCTGGATGCTGGTAACATAAGTGCATTTGCCTTCAGTAGCACCCAGTCTTTGGGAGACAGCTTTGAACAAACTCAAATGATGAAAAGCTTTGAGTGCTGATAAGTGTTACTGTGAGGCACAGCAGCAGCCCAGTTGAGACAGCAGTCAGTGCTGCCTGGCTTGAGTGATGGAAGAGGTCAAGGTAAAGAATGAGCAAAGGGGTAGACAGGAATAATAGGATGGAAAGGCATGTCTGATTTTTAACTAAGGAGTTTGCTTTTGTCCTGTGTGTAGTAAGGAGCATTGGGAAGTAGGGAGGGATTCATAGTCATATGTATAGTTCAGAAAAAATCCCTCCAGCAATAGCATAGAATAAGGACCTGGAGATATGCCAGACTGGAGGATGGAAACCAATTAGTTAATAGTCCAGGAACAAATGGGTGAAGAGCTGAATTGAAGTAGAGGCTATAGGGATGGAGAGTAGGGAACAGACTCAAGAGATGTTAAGGAAGTAAAATGTTCTCCAGCAACAGTAAATGAGTGCATGCATGGATCAACGAGATGATGGGGTATGAGAAGGGATGAAGTGAAGGGTGAGTTCCAATTCTATCTTGATTGACAGGTGGATAATGGTCACCTTCACAGACAGGTGACTAAGGGAGGGATCAGAATTGGGTGGAAAAATTAGGAGTTCTAGTTTGGGAGTGATATGGTCTTAAGGATATCTTTCATCATTCCAGCTTTATAGTGGCTTGAGACATTGGAATCTTTTGGTGTTCTCAGTATTCCTGGGGTGAGAACATTAAGAGTATTTAGCCATTAACAAATTCAGGGAAGGGTACATGCATTTAGTTTATACTGTGTCTCCTGGTGATCTCGCCCAATGCTGAGCACACAGTAGGAAGAAATGCAATAATAAGCACTGATCTTATATGTCAAGTACCCAAATCTTAATCCCACGGCTATCTTTTGGGAAAGACACTTAACTCCGAATGGTAATGTGAGTAACACCTGTCCTGTGTACCCAAATGTGCTTGTGAGGACCAAAAGTGCTACATGACTGTGCCTTGTAAGTAGTGTTATTTTTTAAAGTATTTTATTTATTTATTTTTAGAGAGGGGAGAGGGAGGGAGAAAGAGAGGGAGAGAAACATCAATGTATGGTTGCCTCTTGCGCACCCCCTAATGGGGACGTAGCACAAAACCTGGGCATGTGCCCTGACTGGGAATCAAACTGGCAGCCCTTTGGTTCACAGGCTAGCACTCAAGCTACTGAGCCACACCAGCCAGGGCGGTAGTTAGTGTTGTTATACTCAATAATGAATTGAAGTGTAATGAATGACTTGTGGTTACAGTGATAAAGGCTCCTGTCCCCCAATCCTGGGCAGTGAGGGGCTGGGGCTAAGAACAGAGCAAAGGGAACCAAAGGCTGAGTCTTGTGTAAAAGTAGCCGAGAAGCAAGAGACTGTTTGAAACACTGCTGCTAAGAGTAAGACCGGGTCTGCCGTGAAGGGTCTGCAAGGAAAGACAGACAGAGTGGTCCAGGCGGCAGAATCCGGAGAGATTCCAGAGGCCACGGAGGCATTGGAATGACACATTTTACAGGTGCCTGGGCCCCTAGTGGGAAAGGAGTGGTTAAGGTTTGGGGGCCAGTTAGGGCTGAGGGCTTTCTTTACACAGGAGGGAGAGGCCCCTTTTGCGGCAAAGCATGGTAAGCTTCAGGAAGGCTCCCACCCTACACTCTGCACTGCCTGTCAGCGATGACCAGACGTGCAGGCAAAGTGCATTCCTTGAGCGATTTTATTGTTACTCCTAATGATACTGGTAACTCAAGAAGTTTATATTGTTCTTCTAGTTTTCATAGATCTTTTAAGTCTCACAGCAACATGTAAAGTCTTATTTCCCCTATTTTGTAATAAGAAAATTTGTCTAATTAAAAGAGAGAAAAATAAAGAGATTTAATTTTTTTTTAAACAAAGATTGGTTTTTGGAAATATGGGATTTCAGTGAGGAAAATCTAGGACAAAATATGAATTGAAAAATATATGATTTAAAATGTTATAAATCCATACCCACTTTCTTCAGCAGAATTATTGTTCCAATTATTTAATTAAAACAAAAGTACCAACTTTTTGTTTCATTGATTTTCTCTAGGCACTAGGGATACAGCAATGAGCAAGACAGTCCACAGCCCAGGCCAGTAGGGAAGCATCTGTGGCTCAAATGATGGTGAAAGTAGAGAGACTTTACTAGGGATGGCTAAGGCTCCTGAACAGCAGAAGTTGGCCAAGTTCATGAAGCTGCATTTGACTGCCTGCTTCTCCATGCATGTTAACAGCACTTAAACTGCACTGCATTTATTTCTGATTCTTCCCCACCTGTTACACCCCGGTGTTTCTCAGATTCCTTCTCTGGGCTTATGCTGAACAGATGTGGTGTGGGGCAAACCTCAGTACTCCCATGTTCTCAAGGTCATTGTTTAGTTGCTCAGTCTGGAGCCCACACCAAGCCCAGCCCCCTTGTAATTAAAATCCTTTTCATGCAGAGACTTCATGGTGTTTGGTAATCTCTTTACTCACTTAGACCACCAGTGTTCATATCGTAGCTGCAAATCTTCACACCAGTCTTAACGTCAAGTTGTGCATTCTGAATTCAACTTCAAGTCAATTCTGCCAGTCACTCTCCACCACAGGCGCAATTAGCTTGTTGTGCCCTGAGCACTGGGGGCTGCAGAGTGTGGAGTTGGTGCAAGAACACAGAGCACTGGTTGAGATGCACCTGGGACTGGAGTGGAAATTGGACCCCTTTGTCTGCTGTGTGTGGCCTTGGGAAGCCCTTTCACACCTGGGTCTTGGTTCCTTCAGATGTGAATTGGCCACACGACTCCTGTGCCACAGGGTGGCTGCAGGATGTTTGGAATCATGCATGTGAAGTGTTTAGTTCTGCAAGGCACATAGTGGGTTGTCAATCCATTGCGTAGCACTTATTATAATTATTGCTTTGTTGTAATATCCTATGGCTGGAAGATCTGGAACTTCAACTCAAGCCTTCTGTCAAGGCACACCTAGGAAGTAACATTGGACAGTGACTTATTTAGGAAAACTTTTCTCGTTTGACAAGTAGCTAAGAACCCAGTGGTAAGAAAACAGGCTGTCAGAATATTTTTTTCCAAATACAATAATGTAGCTTCCAGAGGGTATTCCGGGGGTTGATACAAATTCTACTCATGTCCCTACATCTTCTGTAGGAGCAAGACTGTGTGATTGATTAGTGACCAGTTGGGCAGAGTGTGTGCTGAGGTAGAGCTTGCACTGGGCAGTGATCCCCTCCAGTCCTGAAATTTGTTAATTTTATGAAAAATCTCTCTTAGCAAAGTGTCTCCATCATTTGAATTTGTATTTATAATGCATGCCTCACTACATTCAGAGTAGCAGGTCCCAATCCATGTTCTACAGAGCACTATGGCGGGACAGTCATGTGTCTGGGGGGAGAGTGTCCCACTGTTGCTGTGTTTGGAAAGTTCTGTGTCACACAGAGTTAGACAGGCTGCCCCACCTCAGCACCCCTGTGAAGCTTTCATATGCAGGAGTGTGTTATGAATCTTAAAAAGGCATATGTCATATGCAATATTTTCTAATTTTATTTGAATGTGAAACTTTATTATTATGAAATTTCTGTTAACATCTTCTGGAAAAGCTACTGTCCTGAGGAACACTTTTTGGGAAATACTGGCTTAGAAGACTTTTATTGTTCAGAAACTAGTAGTGTTCGGCAGTTTCCCATGTTTGTTTAGAAAACAGCCTTCAGCTTCCCTTGGAGAGTCTAAGTTTGGATATGAGGAAGCATTTCCTAACGGTGAGGATGCTTAGGGAAATTATGATAACAAAACACATCAACCCTTTATTGTTCTTTTACAATCTCAGGAGTTATTATAAATGCAGGATCCAGCAGAAGTAAGGCTTGCTTGAGTGTGGTTGGTAGGGTACGTGAGTGTCTTGCATGAGATGTGTCCAATTTGAACATTTCATCTAAAATATCACATAGTGTTCTTGAGTGTGATATTGTTGTTACAGAATTGCATGGTTATGATTTTGTAATAAAAAAGGAGGCATTATTTGTGCCAGACCCTGTAGAATGAATCATCAAGGAAGATTTTGGATCTTTTAATTTTAAGGGGGGCTTTGAAAATAGAATATAATTGACGGATAAGAAGGTAGGAATTAAAAGGCAAGAAGACAGACTGGCTGACCTCTGGAAGGGCTGCTTCTAAGGGCCTGCAATTAACATCCATTCTTACTGTGCCTGGGACACACATTTAAAGGAAACACCTTCCTCAGATTTCTAAGTCAAGTGGAACTAATGACACAGAGGGCCAAAGCTCTCCTGGTCATATTTCTTTAACCGTCATGTGTTGAGTATTTCCATAGGCCAGATATGATGCTAAGCCTTATGCATGCGTCTTACATGTTCCTTAAAACTGCCTCTGAGGTTGCTGTCATCGCTGTACTCACTGAAGCCTAAAGAGGTTAAAGACCCTCCTGAAGGTCACACACTCAGTGTGGTGTGCAACCTGGATTTGAACACCACAGCCCTTATCCACTACGTGCCTCCAGCTGCCGCTGTGAGTCTGCAGAGCATAATCCAAGACATCAGAGCATAATTGAAAGACCACCTTCTACCAGGCTGTGCATGTGGGGAAAGGACAGAGGAAGGTGGTGGGCTGCCCACAGTGACAGTAAGGCAAGGGAGAGGGGACATCCTCCAGCTCCCCCCATACTGGCTAAAGCCAATGAGGCCCCTTGATTGCCAGAAAGCAGCCTGGCTTGTGCATCCCTTCTCATTAGCCATCTGCCTCCTCGTACCTATTGATAACACACAGCACGTGGGCAGCTGCCCTGTGAGAGAGACAGGACAGATATCAGCTTATGAATCAGATATTCTCTGGTACGTTCTTGTTCTACCAATAGGAATATGGCAGGATCCAAAATAGAATTAATCGTCATCCAACTTCACAGTGCCAGGGGTTGGTGTCTTCAAAGGAAACCTCATAACTTCAGTCTGCAAGCTGCAGCTAGTGAGGCTGGACTCTGAATAGGGGGCCTTGGGCCTTGGGCCTGCAGCCTCAGCAGTGGCTGGCTGCAGATAGGAGTGAGAAAGCAGAGGATGCGCCAGAGGCCTGCAGGAGCTACATCTTTAGAAAGGAGACCACCTGAAGGAAAGCAATGTTTCTGGCCAGCCAGAGGCACCTGCCATCTGTCATGTCAGCTGAGTGGTGGATGGGTTAGTTCCTGAGTCTGTAACTACCCTATGTCCACAAGTTCCAAAGCTGTGTGTGAGGTACTCAAAGTGAATGTGTGATAAATGTGATTTCAGTATGTAAAGATGACCTGACCTACATTTTTTAAATTTTACTTGAATTTGTTGGGGTGACATTGGCTCACAAAAGCGTAGAGGTTTCAAGTATACCACTCAATAAAACACCATCTGCATACTGCATCATGTGTCCATCTCCCAAAGCAAAGTTCTTTCTGTCCCCATCCCCACCTTTGCCCACCTCCACCTATCCCCACCCCCTTTTCCCTCTGGCTATCACCACATTGGTCTGACCCACTTTTTGAAGGTATCATTCTAGGAGTGGGGGTTGATGAGCTGAATAATCCATACCCTCCTGCCTGGTTTCCCTGTAAAGGGCCAAGAGGGACCTTGGGGATCCAGGGCTCCAAGTTCAGGCCCATCTGAGGATGGCTAGTCTTCTCCCTATGACACTGACTGGATTCAGTGGGACTCATGCCTGTAGGACATGAGTTTGCTGAGGTAAGACTTGGCTTGGGCCAGGTGATTGGATGAGGACCTTGGGTTCTGGGAGAATTCTCCTGAGCTTCTAACTGTCACTGTCTCAGATGGGATTTCTCCAACTGCCTCGTCAAAAGCAACAGTTCCCACTCTTACCCACAATAGATATCTGAAATTATGTGGATTTGTTTGCATCTTTACAATCTGTCTCCTTAGTACTCTGTGAGCTCCTCAGGAACAGGAATTGTGCTGTCTTTTGTGCCTGTGTCTGGTACACAATAAGCACTTAAGTATTTGTTACATGAATGAAAAAATAATACTAAAGGAACCCTATCTTCAGAGCTTCAGATTGAGAGTCTTCTCTGCTTAGAGTCCCCTCAAGTCCCATCACACACAGGACCAAGTGCCAACTCCCTAGCCCAGTGCTCTGGCCCTGCCAACCTGTCCAGTTTCATTTCTTGCCGTGCCCACCTGTACGCCTCCTATGTGCTAACCCAGTCAATGCCAAACTTTGGTATGTGTGCATAAGGCCTAGGGATCTGCTGGAAATGCAGACTCCTGGCTTCAGCCCCAGAGCCTCAGATTCAGCTGGTGTTAAGCAGGGTACAGCAACCATCACTCTTTCAAAAGGTCTCCAGGAGAGTCTGATGGCAGGTGTCCTGTGGACCAAGTTTGAGAAGTGATGCTTCTATTGAAGTACACTGTGGGCAATTAGCTGAAAAAGCCACACAGTTTCTCCCCTCTGCGCCTTTATACCCATGGTGACTTCTGTCTGGAATAGCCTTTGCCCATTCACAGTTTTTGCCCAGAAAATGCCTATGCATCCTTCAAGACAGTTTGATATTCACACCTCAGTCAAGCACATTACTGTTTTCTTTCTCTCTTCATCTAGTGAATCTTACACATACCTTTCTTGGAGATCACTCTGCTTATTTTGCCTGCTCTCCCCGCCTTCTCCCAACACTGTGTGCTCTCAGAAGAACAACTCATAGTTGTTTTGGGACCCTCTGTGCCTAGCAGAGTGCCTGACAGTTAGCGTTGATTTGACTGGAGAGAGACCCCAAGACGGGTGCCACCAAAGCCCAGGCTCCCTCTTCCCTTCCTAATTCTGCTCTGTTTCTGACTGCCCGGCCTTTCCAGGAGTTCTCACTCCAGAGGATGGACAGCCTTGTGGATGATCGTGTCAATATCCTGGGATTTTCCATTTTCAATCAATCACATGCTTTCTTCCAAGAGTTTGCCCAGAGCCTCAACCAGTCCTGGCAGGAGAACTGTGACCACGTGCCCTTCCCTGGGCCTGCGGTGAGTATCGCCAGAGCCCTACCCCACACACCCTCTCTGTGGGCTAGCCTCCAGCACATACAGCCTCCTGGAGCCCAGCTTCCTTAGGCCCAGCTCAGAAAGAGGTGTGTCAAAGTGCAAGTGCTGGGAAGTAGTTACAAGGGGAAAGCATCTCCACTCCTGCGAGCTGCAAACAGCCCAACTGCTGGAGGGGACAGCAGGGTGGGTGGCTGTGTGGAGGCACCGAGCTGCCAGTCAGTGATGTCTGTGGCCTTCTGTGGCTGGACTCCTGACGATTCTGCTGCTGAAAACTGCCCAAGTGTAGAATCCAAGGCTGTTACTATTGGAAAGGCCATAAGCTGATCTGCTGCCTCATTGTTCAGGTAGGGACACTGAAGCCCAGGCTGGGGAGGGGAGGTGTGGGCATCTTGTCCCAGGGCAAGCACAAAGCCTTTTGCAGGGTAAAACTAGGCTCTGAGACACCCGATCCCTGGTCCAGTGCTCTCCCTGTCACTCTGGACCACTGCCCTAAGGAGCAGCTCAGCCAGACATACCTCTGTGGCCTCACCCATATTCTTCCTCCTTGTGCTTCCTTTCCCCTCGGGGTGTGTGATGGAAGCAAAGGTTTCCCTGCCATTCTCCTCAGGTTTGATGTCCTTACTTTGTGGGGCATGTCTAATGCATTTGTTGCATCCATTTGTTAAAAGATAGGTTCTCTGAAATGGGAATCTCATGGCTTTCTGGGTCCTCCCCTAGCCTAAGACAGCTTTGGTGATTCTCATAACAGCTTTGTGAGGTAGCATCTCCACTTTGGAGATGATGGAACTGAGGCCAGAAAGGTTAAATGAGCAGCTCAAGGTCACACAACTAATGAGCAGAGGAAGTAGGATCAGAACCTAAAGCCTATGGGTTTATGGTTCATAGTTTTAACCACTATGCTATTTTGTCATTCTCTAGGACCATTATTCCTTTGCCACGCTGTACTGTACACTGGCCTGGCAAAATGAAAGCAGTTAGTAAGTATTTGTCAAAGGAATGAATGAATGAGTGAGACAGGTGGAATAATGAGTTAAAGTTATGAAGAAATGGAAGAGAATTAGGTTTAGGGGATGACAGTGGAATTGGGTACCTTCATGGAGTGGGACATTCTCTGGTGGGCTTTTAAAATGGAAGTGAGCCCTGGCCATTGTGGCTCAGTTGGTTGTAGCATCATCCCATTAGTGAAAGGTTGTGGGTTTGATTCTCAGTCAGGGTGCATATATAAGTTGTGGGTTTGATCCTTGATCCTCAATTCCTGGTCCAGGAGCATATAATTCCCAGTCCAGACATGTATAGACATGTATAGGAGGCAACCAATGGATGTTTCTCTCTCTCCCTTCCTCTCTCTCTGGGAAAAAAAAAAAAAAAATCCTTGAGTAAGGATAAAAAAATAGAAGTGATATCTGTCTTTGGTAAGATAGGCTCAGAAGTGAGGACAGTCCTGAACATTGGTGCACATGGCCACCTGATTAGTTATCAGCCAAAGTAGTGACCTAGCAGCAAGTCTACTGAGGACACAGTGACCTTCCACCGAAATCTTTGCCTTTTTTATTGTTTAGCCTGTGGGAAATCTTAGGAAGGGAGAGGTAGCTAAGGGGTCAGAGCTCATGTAAAGCTCAGGGAGTTTTGATCAGAAGAACCAGACAGAAGAAGAAAGGGGCTTGAGAACAGAGGTCATAGAGTTTACAGAGTGCATCCTAACAAGATATTTTTGACCAGAATGAGGTAAGACTCCACAGGAAGGATTTGGATCCTCACCCCCATTAGGGCTTGGGGGACGTGGACAGATGTCCTTGGGCACAGTGTCATGGATAGGACCAGGCTCATCTCTCCTGGCAGGAGCACAACCCTGTACCCTGGCCTTTTCTGCCATTCTCATAGTCATCACTCCAGATTCTAATGAGGCGCTAATGGACAGCACAATATTAGGAAAGGAAACAAAAGCTTCTGCCTCCTCTCCAACTCAACCCACTCCACATTTCTGCTCTCAGTTCTGCCAGTAGAGACTGGGGAGGGCTTTCCAGAGGAGGTGAGGCGAATCCTTGAGGATGCTTACTTACTGTGTGGGGGATATTGTGCAGGGTGTCCAGGCCGCAGACGCTGACTTGCTTCTGGGTAGAGTGCCTGTCCTGTGAACTCAGCCTCAGGCAGTTTAAAAGAGAAAACTCTGACTTTCTTCTTCTCCTTCCCAATACAACCTCAGGCCTCCTATGACCTTAGCATCTTATGCTCCCTGAGAATGTTTGGGGGGCATGTGGGAAGTGGCTGGGTCCTCTGGAGTTGCCCTCTGTGCTGGGGGTAGAGAACAAGAGTACAAGCAGGTTGTGTCCTACCCACTCTGCTGCTTCAGTGGATGCTGGGAGGAGAGCAAGTGCCAGCCTTAGGCCAAGGGGAGCAGCTAGTCCTGAATCAGAGCCTGTGTTCCCACGTCCATCGGCATTGTCTTGGCCAAGCTCCTGTGGTTTTCTTGGCAGTGAAATGGGCCCTGTGTTCTTTCTGGCTGAGGAGATAAGGGTGCTCATCCATTTGTTTTCACCTCAGCACAGAGCTAAAGAATAATGTAGCACTTCCCATGAAATCATCCCACCCTGACCTTGGTTTCCCCCTCATGGCCTCCTAATAACAGATACCAGTGCATGTGCACTCCTTTTTCACAGGTGAGGAAAATGAGGCACAGAGGCACTGGCTGGCACAGAGGTTGGGGCTCTGAGGCTGCCTCTCAGTGACAGCAGGGCATCCAGGCCTGGTCTCTGTGGCTTCGCAGAGGGAGAGAAGGGTTGTAGGAATTCTTCCCATCAAAGAATGTGGAAAGGAAGCTCAGATCTTCAGACAGCAGCAAATCTTTCTCAAATCTGTCCCTACCAGGTTGAAACTCCCCAGCACCAGCAGCCCCGCTCTTCTGTTGGCTAGGAAGCCAGGCGGCCACAAACAGTGCGGAGAGCACAGCCTGATTTTGTCTCTGCATCCAGACTGTAAACAGGCTGCCACCAGCTCCCACATCCGTCAGCCAGTCCATGGGGGCTGACTTCCCTTCCCTCCCTCTCCTGGCCTTCCTTGCTCTCATCTGTCTCCTTTTCTCCTCTCCCTTTCTCTCGCCCTCTCTGTTCCAACCTCTCTTTTTTCCCCTCTCACCTTTCCTCATGCTCTCCTGTCCCTCTTCCTCTGTCCTATAACCTCTTTTCTTTCTCTTTCTATTCCTTTTCTCTCTCACACTTTAGAGGTCCCTCTTCACTCTTGGCATTTTCTTATCTCTTGGTTCCTTTCTCCTGACTTGTGTGGCCCCTTCACAGTTGGGCTGACAGAGTTCCAGGTGGAGCTCTCTGGGGGTCGGGGCATCAGGTTGCAGGCACAGGGTGGGAGGAGTAGCTGAACTGAGGAGTAGCAGGGAAAGAAGCTGAGTGCTGCCTAGCAGCCTGAACCCTGGGTGGTGGACAGCAAGCTGCAAGTGTGCTTCCCACCTGAGATGTCCCAAGGAAGGAGTGTCCTGCTGGAGACACACCAGCCACTCCTGGCAGTCTCCCCTGCCATTCCCGTTCCTCACACTGTGAACTCGAAAATCATTGACATTACAGATGATTAGATTAAGCAATTAGAGTTTGTGCTAAAATAGATGTGTGTGAGTGTTTACTTCACTAAGTAAAACCCTATTCCATGAGATTGTGATGGTTCCTGTCCTGGAATCGCACTGGTGTTAGAGTTTAAGCTGCAAAGGTTCAGAGGCAAATGGGCACCAAGAGGAGGACCCTAGGAGTCCAGTGACGTGGACTGTGTCAGGTAGAGGAGGGTGTATGTTTAGAACATATTTTTATTTTTATTTCAGGGAAAGGGAAGGAAACCCAGCCACCATCTCCTCAGTCAGATCGACTCATCTTAATTTATAGAGTCTTTCATTCTCCTAAATAATTTACAAACAACTCAAAAGAACATAGCAATGAAGGACCAAATGAAAATATAAGAACAAGAGAATTGAGGATTCCTTGCCAAGCACCATTTTTGTGCCAAGAAGGAGGGAAGTGCCTTAAATGAGGACTGGGACATTTGGTGGGTCGAGTGTCTAGAATAGGTGGGGGGGACAGGAGAAGCAGAGACAGGACTGAGAGGTGGTACGCAAAAACAGGCAATGGTGGCCGCAGCATGAAGGGGGGCTGTGAAAAGGAAGGGGAATGGGTTGAGAGACTGGCAGGAGACAGAAGGGACAGATAGCCCAGAAATGGAGACATGGATGGAGGACAGTTTTGTTCCAGAACTGTTTTTCCTCAACTGCTTCCCAGAGCTAACTTAGTAACTAATAATCAGAGGGAGGGAGAAGTAGGAACTTCAAGATGGAGATCTAATGTGATGTGGGAGAGTTGATGAGACAGAGATTACAGGTTCTCCCACCACCAGAGGTGAAACTGGGTGAGGGGAGGAGACTGGCAACTTTGGGAGAAGCTGGAGAAGCATGAGATGGGAGCTAAGGTGTTAGGGAGCAGGCGGAGGACCCAGGTGTGAGTCCTGGGTGGACAGGTGGATCCTGCTTGAGAGGCTATCTGGTTGTCTGTGGCAGCCCTGAGGAGACTGGGCTGGAGGGAGGAGATGTCTGAGGCTTGGATTTTCAGTTCAGATCAGCCCAGGCCAAATCGCAGAGAGGATCTGTGAGGCTCAGAGCATGCTGGGGACATACATGTCACTTGTGTCACCACATCACCTCTCTGGAGGCAGTATACAGATGGAGAGGTGACAGGGGTCTTGTGGCTGCTTCTTCCATCTGTTCCTGCTCCCCACATCCCTTGCTGCAATTGTAATTGCTAGAAGCACTCAAAAAATCCTCGAGGCCCTGAAGTTTGAGACACCAAAGAACACTGGAAAGAAGCACACACTGATTTCCTAGCATCGGGATCGTTTGCTAATAAGAGAGCATCAGCCAAGAAAACCTCATCCAGATGGAGTGGGGATAGCAACAGCCATGTGGCAGGAAGGAACTGGGGACCTGAGAGGAGGATGTGAGAGGTGGGTGGCATGCTGTGGCTGTAAGTCTGTAGTGATGAAGGTCTCCACACGCACACAGCCTGTGAGAAGGGGCCTTCAGAGAGGGGATGAGGCCCGGGCCTCTTTGGGGGCCTGGGTCAACCATGCCCCCAAGGAGGCAGGGATCCCCAGGGCCTCAGGACTAGTTAGGGAGCTCTTGCTTTTCAGTAACAGAATTCCTGAATTAAAATGCCTCATGCATAAAAAAGGAAATGTGTTATTTCATGTCACAGCAAGTCGAGAGGCAGGGCAGAGTCCAGAGCAATGTCATTGGAAACCTACATTCCTTGTGTCTCTGCTGTCATCCTTGGTGTCAGTGTCATGGTCAGGCTGGAACCAAAATGACTGCTGCCAGTCCAGGCACCAAGGCCAGACACAAGAATGTCCACAGGAGGAGGGAGTGCCTTCCTTAGAGACAGAAAACTCTTCTGAGTAGCCATCCCTCCCTCCAGGCCTGCATTCATGTCTTATCAGCCAGAATGGGGTCACATGCTGAGTCCTTCATCACATATTGTCATGGGGATGGGAGATTCTTGGACCACCCAGGCTCACTCAGGAGTGGGGGCTGAATCAGCTGTCCCTGAAGCAAATGCTTGCTTGGGGGAAGGGGAGGACTCCTAAATGAAATAGGGCTTATATTAGGAAGAAGGGAAGAATGGGTGCTAGGTACCCTTTCACTGCCTCCTCTGTCCTGCCCTTACAAGTCCTGTTCCGGCAAAAGTTCCAAGTAGTTCTTAACTGAGGGCTTAACATGAAGACAGTCATTCAGATCAGGAGGTAAACTGGTTGATGACCAAACCCAGGGCAGCAGGGAAGCCTCTAGCTACCAACTTTCCCTGTGCCCAGCTCTGGCCCAGCAGTCTCCTGCTCCTGTCTGCTGTTGAGAAGGTAACCACATCTGGAAAGATTGTTTATGTTGTCCTGGAGGTTAGGCATACGCATCAATGTGATGGAGCAATGACATACCGGGCTTCTGAGAGGTGGAAAGTGAGGTGAAAAGACAAAGCTGCAAAGAAGGGTGGAAACCAGACCGGGGGAAGGGATGCTAGGCTTCCGTCCCCATCCTGACTCTACCAGTGTCTTGCTTGGTGCTGTGGGGCAAGGGCAGAACTCTTTTAACCTCAGTTTCTTCATTTGTAAAACAAGAGAGTTGCACTACTTGATTTCTAGGATCCCTTCCAGTTCTTACACTTGGTGATTTTGAGGGTTTCAGAATGGAAAGATTAGCTGGGAGGTAAGGGACCAGGTGGGATAAAAGTGAGTTTAAAATATCATTTAAGTAGCCAGACTATAGGGGCTGAAGCCAGTGTCATTAAAGGTGTCACCCTTAGGAAGACGTTTGTCTCTGTGGAATGGAAGTCTGTAGCACTCGTCATTTCCATACGTCCTATTGGCAAGGAAACATGAGGGGCTCTTTAATAAAGGAGCCCATGTGCTCAGGGAAAGGACCTGCACAGTTCTAAGCTGGCCAAGAAGCATCAAGTACCAGGCAGATGAGCCTTGAATCAGATGAAGGAGCTAAGCTGCAAAGGGGAAGGGCCATGGGAGGGAGAAGGCAGGACCAGGATGACCAGTTGGAGGGTCTGTGAGGAACCTGGCCAGTTAGTGCAGCTCAGCAGGACTGCACAGGTCTCCACCGAGCCTGATTGCACAGTGCGGCTGCCCTGACCAGCTTGCTCTGCAGGCCACATGTGGCTTTAGGACCAGGCTTTGGGAACGCAGGGATGTTAGACCTGGGAGGGCAGAAAACCTGACATGGCAGAGGGGATACAATGGCTCACACATGGCAGTAAGGCCTTGGTAAAAGATGAAGGGTCTCTGCCAGATCATAGGGGCTGAATAAATGTGGGGAAGAAGAAAAAAGAGCTATAGAGGAAGAGGAAAATGGGTGAGCATAAGAAAGTAAGAACACACTGGCCAGGCAGTTTTGCAATGCAACTGAGCTTGGATTAGGGTACAGATTTTATATGGCTGGGCTTCACTGTAATTGCCTTTTAGGAAGATGATCCCGTTAGCCCAACTAGTTGCTATTACAAATGTCCTTGCCCAGTATGTACCAACACTGTGAATGAAATGAGTCATTCTTCCCAGCCTTGTAGCTCTCTGTTCTTACTACTACTCCCCAGCACCTGAGTTCAGCCAACACCTGCTTGCCAGACACCTGCTGACACTTGTCTGCACCTGGGGTTCACAGTCCTGTCCCTCAGGAATGGTGACCCCTGATGCTCACAGTTTACAGAGCACTTTGACAGACATGTCAGGCAGGGCCTTGCTTTCACAGGAAATTACTGCTCACTCCCAAGTTCAGCAGCCGGCCTGGCTCACTCGGTGCACAAGCAAGGTCAGGGGTCCAGACTCTAGTTTCATTGCTCCTGGTTTCAAGCCCCCTTTCCTTCACCTCACTGTCCCAGAAGCTAGCCTTCTGTCTGCAAAGCTTGAAAACAGCCAAGAGGTCACAAAATGGCCCCCTGCCTCCAACCTTGGGGAGTCCAGTGTCTGAGTGCCCAGCCAGTGTCTGAAATCACATGGGGAGTGCTCTCAGCCATTTCTCATGTTGGAAAAAGAGGCTTAGACGGGATAGTCTGTCATTGCCTATGATAGAATATCACAGTTCAGTCAAGGAATCTGCTTTATAACTGGACTCCCCTCAGTGCGGGAGTGTCTGTGGGTTTCCTGTGTCTGACATCGCTCATCCAGGAAGGCCTCTCCTGCCTCCCTGGGCCTCCCCTCAGGCCCCTGCACAGTGTTGCCCCTACGGTTGTTCACACTCAGTCGATTTCCATTGTCAGAGACATCACCTCTGTGGATGGCACACCCCAAGGATGAGTGTCTTCTGTTTCTCTGCTTCTACCTCCTTCATCCAAACCCTCAGCCTTCCCCTCCCCAGGGGTCACTAACATCTACTTAACTTGATAGTGTTCAGCCTAAGCCTTGTGGGCAGATTTCACCCCAAATTTCATTTGATTCCATAAACATGTCATGGAGGCCCACCACCTGCCAGGTCCTGGTGCAATGTGCTGTGCAGGGTGTAGAGACTAAGGCCTCGTGTGTCCTGGCCCTAAGAGTTTGCACTGCAAAGGGAGATGAAAATTTAGACAAAAATGAACTGGCCTCTTCCTCCTGGTCGTAAGCCTCCCAAAGCATGACCCCTGCATCGTTTCTGACTTCTTGCATCTTCCTCTCCCATTCCCCCTCCAGGTGTGCCCTTTCCACCCCTTTGTCTTTACTCCTACGATTCCATCTCTGGAATGCCTTTCTCCCTTTTTAGCCGCTCCCCACTCCCAGGTTCAATAATTTTTCTGTCAAAATCCTTTAGTGCTCAGTTCAAACACTGCATCCTCCATGAAATATTTTCTTAATCTCCCAACCAGAGAAGCTACCTTCCTCTCTGGAACTCCCACAGACTACTGTGGGTCCATCTGACTCAGTATTGTGTTACCCTTAACTGTGTCCTATCTCCCTGTACCTCCTCCCCTATTCCACTGTAATCTACCACAGGAGGAGGGTCTTATACATCTTTGGGCTTTGAACTTGCTATGTGCTTTAGATGTCCCATCAGGTTAATAATACAAAGTGGACTGTAACAGTGTGTACAGCTAGGAACAATCATGTCATGAGGGTCTTCCCAGAGGAAGGAAACGTCAGCTGAGTTTTGTGGAATGGGCACGTGTGGGGGCAGTGCAGGGCTCCTTCCTCTTCCTGAGATTGGCAGCCCCATCCCTTCTTGGGGATTCTTGGGGAAGTTGGCACTTCCCTGGAGCAAAGAAAGAAAAGTGTATCCTTGGAATCATTTTGGGCCCAAAAGGCTAGCTTATTGGTCCAATCCCAGAAAATCCTTTGACACCATTATCTGTCAGGGCCAAGCACCTGGGCTATCAGGGGAAGTGGAGCTAGACCAGAGACAGAAGGTAGGCCAAAGGCAACAAAGATGCAACCTTTATTTCTTTCTGTTTTGCTTTTCTCTTTCCCTTCCCTTCCTTTACACCTGTCACTTCCTCTCTCTGCTCCTCCTCCCCCTATCCCACTCACACGACCCCTCTCTGGTGGACTGCCTGCTGCTCTCTGCCCACTTCCCAGCTCTCCTCAGCCCTGCTATTCGATGCCCTCTACGCTGTGGTGACTGCGGTGCAGGAGCTGAACCGGAGCCAGGAGATCGGTGTGAAGCCCCTGTCCTGCGGCTCAGCCCAGATCTGGCAGCACGGCACCAGCCTCATGAACTACCTGCGCATGGTGAGGGGGCTGGGGCTCTGTGGGACCACACCCAGCCAGCCAGCAGAGAACCCTTTCAGTCACTCCTTTCCAGGCCTCCTCAGTTTATCACAGCCCCACATGACACAGTGATCTGTGGCAACTCCATTCAGTGGATCATGGGTCCCATTTGTTCCCTAATCCCTAAAATCACTGGGAATCCATGGCAAGGTTTTTTTTACAAGACAGTGGAACTTGAGAGCCTTCAACTGTCAGGGCTTCCTAGATTCCAGGCTTGGAAACTGACCCCTTGGCTCACAGGTGGTCCCAGCGAAGCTTGTACAAAATGGGGATGGATGATTCTGCTATAGGCCATGATCCCTCAGGCTCAGTGTTTCTAACTTGGTGCTGGGCTCCTGTATTCTCTCAGTCACATGTCCTTCAGTGGGATGGATGTGCCTCAGACCACTAAGAAAACATTGCCTGTTAGAGAAGCCTGGAGCAGAGTGGCTTGGGTTTTGCGTTTAAGTCAGGTCCTCCTGACTTCTTGCAGTCTTGGGATGGATGAGCAGCTGCCCAAATAAGATAAAAGCTATTAACAACCTAGGGCATGGAGGAGGGGCTCAGGGGAGTCTGAGTTTAATCTAGCACCTTGCTGAGTTGTTTTATGCAGCAGCTGTGAGGGCATGAGGTGCAGGGCATCCTTCTTCTCCTCCAGCCCCAGCCAATTTGGAGTTGGTTGAGGAGACGTCACAGTAGTCTCAAGAGCCTATGGCTGAGAGGTGGACAGAAGCATGGACCTTGATGGTGGCCCCTGTCTTGGACATACTACTTAGGCATCCTTACACAGCATGTGTAGAATGCTTGCTTGGGCCAAGTGGAACACGGGCCTATTTGGTGCTGTAACTCACTCTCTCTTGGACAGGTAGAATTGGAAGGTCTCACCGGCCACATTGAATTCAACAGCAAAGGCCAGAGGTCCAACTATGCCTTGAAAATCTTGCAGTTCACGAGGAATGGTTTTCGACAGGTAAGCCTAGCTGTGATGCCCTAGTGGCAGACCTCCTCTCTGCCCATCTCTATGCCCCTGTCCATTTCTCCTGTGCACTCAGGGTGACTTCCTGTCTCAGCTATTCCCAGGAACAATAGCTGTGTCCCATGCAAGGCTCCGGTGCGTGCTGGCCTCCCCCTTGCTGCCACCGGCTGCAGCCAGTGTGGGTGGAGAAACTGTAGTCCCAGCAAAATACCAAGAAGGATGTAGCCACACTTTGCTGTGGGGAGAAGGGGGTGAGGGGCTGTCATGGGAAGAAGGAATTCCCAAGCCATGCCCACTATTTTGGATTATTCTCCCTGAATCTGGCCCTAACCCTGGAACAAGTGTTAGACTACAGGTTGCTTGCTGGTTAGACACAGGTCGGACCTGGTCTGTGGGGGGCTGAGGAAGTTCTTTAGAGTTGGAATGGATGGCCTGTTCTCTCCTGTCAGCGCCTCTCTGACGGACCCACACTCAGCCTACCCCCACCGTGGTGATTATGTCCCTCCTCTCCTGCCCACTTCTTGTCTTCTCCTGTCAGCTTAGGGGTGCTTTGTCCTTTGTAGCTTCTTTCTCCTACTCTCCTCCTGATTCTCTTCCATCTACCTTCTTATCCTTTTCTGTAATTCTATTACATAAGAAGAAACAAGGATTCTGAGAGCCACTCCAAGTGCTTCTCTGAAGGTTTCCCAACCTCCTATCACCCTGATAATTAACTCTACTCTTAGCCTAACCCTTCTCCAACCTTAAGAAAAGCCTGAGAGGTAGGGAGTGATGCACTAATGACAGCAGGAGGCAGATATTGAAGAGCTTCCTAGCTGTCCCAGTCATTAGACAAGGGACCCTAGTGTGGCAGGACCACCTTTCCAGGAGGTTACTGAGATTCATCATCTTCGTCATCTTTGTTGCTATAATCATCATAGCAGTTTTTATCTATTAAGTTTTCACCATGGGCCATACATCACACTAGCTGTGTCACATGTATTTTCTTATGTAACCCTACAAAGTTGGTACTTTTTATTAACCCATATTTTATAAGTGGAGAAACTGAGGAGATTGACATATTTGGCCTTGAACAATTAGTAATGAACATTGGTTTTGAACCCAAATACTTCTAACTCTGAAGCCTAGGTTCTTAACCATTATGATAAATCATGCTTTAAAATTACCTTGGTAATTTGGTTAAAGTGCAGATTGCTAGACTCTACCTGCCAGGAGTCTGATTGGGGAGCCCGAGGGCAGGTCTCTGGCTCCAGTGCAGTCCCACACCCTAGGGGACTCCAAGGACGTCTGTGTCCTGGCACTCAGTTCCCACATCCATTCGAGACGCTCCCAGACCCAGCTGAGATCCTTCTAGGAGGGCATGGATTGCACTGGTTGACAAGGCCAGGTCAGCTGTCTTGGACCACAGATGTAAAAGGAGAGTCCCAGATGGAGAGAGAAGAGCCCTGAGTCCTGGTGCCAGCTCTGGGCCAGAGTGATGTGACCTTGTGTGATGACAACCACTGCTTCCCAACTGCTGGGAAGCTTTTTCATAGCTTCCCAGATGGGCCGGGGTTCAGCAGCAGCCTCACAACTAGGGAGAGTCTCACCGAGGGGTCATTTCCTTCATCTGACAATCATTTATCCAGCCTGTGCCACATGTCAGGCACTGCACCTGGTATGGGGGAGCAACAGCTAAAAAAGGCACAGTCCTGCACCAACAGAGAGCTCAGTTTGGGGGTGAGAATGACAAAAAAAATTAAGTGAAACTTGGGCTTATTAAACTCAAATCATGCCCTCAGGCTCACTCTTCCCTGAACAAATGAAGCAGTCAGCTTGTAGGGAAATTATCAGGCAGACTTTTCCCTGAGCTACAATACACTTGAAGGATGTGAAGTAATGAATTCTCACTCATTCTTTCAATAAACGTCTGTTGAGTGCCTTGCTGCCAGTCTGCTATGCTCTCTTCTAGGCACAGGTTGAAAAATAGGCCACATGTCTGCTTTTGTGAAAATCATTCTAGGGATAGACAATAGAAAAACAAGTGCAAATGTAATATAATGTCATTAGTGATTAGTATTACAGCAAAAAAATAAAACGGAGTAAGGAAATAAGTATGTGGAGAGAGTCATGGTGGAGAAGCAATAGTTAGGAAAACATAGTGCTCACACCAAACCCCAGACCCATTCTGTGGGAAGCCAGATCTAAGGCTTTGAAAAGCTCCTTTCAGCCCTCAGCCAGCTTCCTGAGTGTTACTGGGAAGATCCCCTTCTCACACCCCTTCCATGAAGCCACACCTGTGGTGGTGGAGGTGGCCCGTGTCCCTGATCGCGCCCTCTACTTGAACCACAGCTGATTAAGCTCAAAGTGGCGCTTCACCTTAACTGCTGTCCCAGCAGCTTCCTGACCAAGGATTATGTCATCAAGAAACACCAGCAGCAGCCACCAGCCACTGGTCCTCCTTCTTCAGCCCCACACATTGTTGGTGTAGGGCAGGGCTGCTCAAACGAAGGTGTGCACAGGAGTGACCAGTGGTGTTCGTCTTAAGTGCACATTCCTCACAATTCTGAGTTAATAAAACTGGGTGCATTCCAAGAATCTGCATATTCTTAACTTCCACCCAGACAGAGGATTATAGTGCAGGTGGTCCATAGATCACACTTTGATGGACACTGCCCTGGTAGAAGAGTGAGTGAACTGCAGCCTCTCTGCAGAGAGTTCCTTCTTGACTTCACTGTATCCCACCCATTCCTCTGTGCTAACATTGGATGGGATCTGCTGCTAAGTGGCCTTTAGAGATGATGGTGCTTTTGACCTCCAGCACATGATGGGTCACACTCCTGATTGGACTTATAAATTGGTTCACAATAATTCTCTTTATGACCAAATTTTCTTCAACAAATCTGGTAACTGTCCTGCTGCTTTCCTGTCTGGCTCAGCAGCTGTAAGTGCCTATGGGAACTCAGCATGACGTGCACGGATCTGGCTGGAGCTTCACAGCATGGCTCCCCGCACCCACCCTGGCAACCAGCCTCTGCCTCCTGACATGTGTCCTTCCCCTGTCAGTCATGGGATGAAGAAATGGGTCGAGGAGTGATGATTATTTGTGCTTTTCTTCTGGGGTGGGCAGAATGCCATGGTCTCTGCTCTGATATTCCATCTCCAATATCTAAAGTGATCCTGGCAGGGGAAGGAAGAGTTACCAGGAGCAGGGGAATGACATTTCTTGAGTACCTGTTGTGTACCAGTCGTCACATGGTCACTTTGCACAGATCACATCTGACCTGGAGAACATCCCCTTTGGGGTATCCAAACCCCCATTTCACATATGAGGAAACTGAGGCTCAAGGAAGGGAAGGAGCCTGGCCCAAGGAAACTGCTAGCAAGGGCTTTGGGCAGAGCTGGAATTCTTGCTCAGGTTTGTCCAACTCCAAAACCCATGTTCTGTGTCTCCCACTCTTGGCCTTTCCTCATTTTCCTGGAATCCCTAAGATCCCACATCCAAACATTTTACTCAGTTCTCTTGCTTTGCTGCTATCTGCTGCAGGCCAGGAGGGCTCCGGACTGCCAATGACCTGCTGGGCTGGGCTTTCTCTAGTAATGGTGTCTTCCCATTTGGATCTGGTTTTGCTTTTTTCCTTCCTGCCTGGGCTACTGACTATTAAGAGCTAATTTTGATTATTTAGAAAGCATCATGCAGGGACACAGTAGGTTATAATTGGTAAAATGTCTGAACCAAATACCATATTCCCTGCTGGTGGCTGATTAAGGGATTATTACAATTTTAAAAATAGTCTTTCAGAATTCAGGGTTATTTTATACCATTTTAAAAATTACTATTTTGATTCTGTTTGGAGAGAATTTTCCATTTGGGACTCTGTGGAGCTTCCACCAAAGCCTGTTTGGGGAAAGATGTTCCCTACACTGTCCTGGAAGTGACAGTTCTGAGCCTGAATCATCTCCCAGTTGTTTTCTCTCATGGGTTAGAGGTCGATAGGATTGCTTCTAGTTTCTCTAGCTCCATCCTCCGGTTTTTGCCTGTGTGAGATCTGCCATCTCCACCCCATTTTCTCCCTCCTCATCCCCTAGAAGACATCCTGGGTGGTGTTGAAATAGTATAATTTTCCTTCCTGAATTTGGAGAAATCATAGTTGAAAGAGACAAGAAAAAAAAAAAGCACAGTATTAGAGGGCCCTTTATTTCCTTCATTTAACTTGGTCTAAAGATCAGAGATTTTGAACAGCCCCCAAGCGACTTTGTTAGGGCTGTAATAAAATGAGCACATCTTTCATCTGCGCATCTGAAATGGTTTAACAGGCTGTAATTAATCCTTAGGGAGAGGGAAAGCTCAGGAAGGGGGCTCTGGCATCTCTAGCTACAGATGTAGATGTCAACTTTTTCACTGGCTCACTGTATATCACAATGGGGGTAACTCAACTGGCTTTATCTGCACAGTGAAGATGGGAGCCTTTCAACATTTGGCCTGGCTAAACCCAAGAATTATTGAAACTAGATTTGCATGGCATTCTCTTCTGCTTACCCATGATCAGATAGAAAATAGGCTCTACTCGCATACTAATAATAGCTAACATTTATTGAGTATCTGCTACATGTTGCACTGTGCAGAGTGATGGGTATAGGTATTAAAACGTTTCATCTTTTTATCAACCACACCTAAAAGCCATTCTCTCCATCTTGTAGGTAAAAAAGAAAGGAAAGAAAGGAAGGAAAAAACTGAAACAGAAAGAAAGTAATGTGTCCACATCAATATACCTAGTGAGTTACAGACTTGATAACTAAGTCTGGATCTGGCTGACTCCAAAGCCCGCGGTCTCTGCTCTCTGAAGCATGGCCCTAGCACATGCTGTTGGAGACCTTCGAGGCCTAATCTTCCAACACAATGCTGTCCACAGCGTCCCTGAGAGAAACAGCCACTGGCCTCTCCCAGAGCATGCCCTGTGCTAGGGAATGCACCACCTCCCAAGAGACACATTCCAAAGTCTTCCAGGCACTGGGTCAAAATCTGCCTCCTAATTCTACCTGATGAAGCAACCAAGAATACCCTGCTTTGGGGTTTTTTTTTTTTTTTTTTTTTAACTAGCTCTTTAAATATTTGAAAATAGTTCAATTTCACTTCATTTCTTCCTTTATTTCTAAAATTTAGCATAAAAATTTTGAGTCCCTACTCCTGTCAAAGGCCAGGAAAGCAACATAAATGAGTCACAGTATCTTCAAGAGCTCCTAAACTTGTGGGAAAGCAACACTTGCAGCCAACAGTGCTCAGCTTGTTCAGCCCTTGGATGTTTCTCTCCCATAGCTATTCCCAATGCAGCACGGCCTCCAAATCTCTTACCACTAATGCTTTTTTTGTTTGTTTGTCTAGGTCTATATTAAAACATGAGGCTTTCATTGGGGACCATGCTCTGGATGGAGCTAAATGGCACAGAGCTGAGGGCACTGGGGGACCATCACCTTTCTCACCCTGAACACTACATTTCTATTAACCACATTGGCTTCCTTCCTGGAATTAATCTCCAAATTTTTTATTCATTCTAAAATCTGAGCCTTGTAGTCAATTAATTTCTCCACTTGCTTCCCTTCCCAAATACCCAGGATTATTTTCACATGAACTTTTCATAGAAACCAGCCCTGAGTCACCTGTTCCTTGGAACTCTGAGCCATTTAACTCTGTTCCTATGGAGATAGAGAGATTGGCAGAGCTAGCCAAGTGGCAAGTACAAAGCATTATGAATATAGATAGCCATATCTCATTTTCCAAAGTTGATAACTCCAGTTTCCAAGGAGCTAGTTTTCTGGAATGACTTGTGTGTCATTCTAAGCAGAGGCAGAGGATGGAAGAGATGGTTTTTGTGAGTCATCCTTGCAAACCAAGAACTCAAGCATCCAGTGTCCTCTAGAGGTTTCAGGGAACTGGCACCAACTTCCTGAGGTTCCTGCTCGTACTGCCAGAGGCTGGATGGACCGGCTGCCTCTCTCTACTCTCTCCTACATCATCCCCACCAGAGCCTTCCTGCAGGCATGCTGGCCCCTTGCCAGGGAGGCCTGGGCTGTGTCATGGCAGCAAGGCATGCTCTGGCAGCACTTCTGAGCCGCACAAAGGCAGCTGCCTTTCTTAGCATGGTCCTCTGCAGCTGCAAGCTCCAGGAAGCATCTTCTGTGACTGGATAGCAATTTTAGCAGATCTCCTGATGGGATGCCATCCTGTTCCCCCTCTACACATCTTACCCCGCTTCAAAAGAAAACAACAATGACAGAAAACCCTAAAAACACTTTGTCAGTTAGAGATTGTGCTGCCATAGCCTGCCTGCAATGTGGGGGAGCAGCAAAGAGGTGTCATGCTCTTTCTGGAGAGGTCCCTCTCCTCAGCCCTCTTGTTCTGAGCCTCTGTGACGACAGCTCAGGTCCCGTCTGCGCTCATGGGAACAGCTGCCGAGGCTCAGACAGGTTGGTGTGCAGGAGGCTGCTCCGCAAGTGCCACGTTGCAACTGTCAGGCACATGTTTTTCTTTTTAAATTTTATTCCCAATTACAGTTGACATTCAATATTATTTTGTATTAGTTTGAGGTGTATAGCATAATGGTTAAACAGTCATATACTTTACAATGTGGTCCCCTCAGTATTTAAAGTAACCACCTGGCATCATACGTAATTATGACAATATTATTTACTATATCCCCTATGCTATATTTTGTGACTACCAATCTGTACTTCTTAATTTCTTCACCTGTTTCACTCAGCCCCCAACTACCCTCCCCTCTGGCAATCATCACTGTGTTCTCTGTGTCTATGAGTCTGTTTGTATTTTGTTTATTTATTTTGCTCTTTAGATTCCATGTGTAACTGAAAACATATGGTGTTTGTCTTTCTCTGACTGACTGATGTCACTTACCATACTACTCTCTAGATCCATCCATGATGTCCCAAATGTAAGATTTTATTCTTTTTAATGGCTGAGTAATATTTTATTATATATATGTATATATATACACACACTACATCTTTTATATCCACTTGTCTATTGATGGGCACTTCAGTTACATCTACATCTTGGCTACTGTAAATTATCCTGCAATGAATATAGGGGTGAATATTTTATTTCCAGTTAGTGTTTTGGGTTTCTTTGGGTATATACCCAGAAGTGGAATTGCTGGGTCATAAAGTAGTTCCATTTTTAACTTTTTGAAGGCACTCCATACTGTTTCCTATAGTGATTGCACCAATTTATAATCCCACCAGCAGTGCACAAGGGTTCCCTTCTCTCCACAGCCTCACCAACACTTGTTGTTTGTTGCTTTATTAATGACAGCCATTCTGACAGATGTGAGGTGATAACATTGTAGTTTTAATTTATATTTTTCTGATTATCAGAGACATTGAACATCTTTTCATAGGTTTTCTGGCCATCTGTGTGTCCTCTTTGGAGGTTTGTCTATTCAGGTCCTTTACCAATTTCTTAAAATTGGATTGTTTGGTATTTTGTTGATGAGTTGTATGAATTCTTTATAAATTTTGGATATTAACCCTTTATTGTATGTCTCTTTGGTGAATATCTTTTTCCATCCAGTAGGTTGTCTTTTAATTTTGTTGATAGTTTCCTTTGCTGTGCATAAATGTTTTAGTTTGATATTAGTCCCATTTGTTTATTTTTTCTTTTGTTTCCCTTGTCCAAGGAGATATATTGAAAAAAATATTGCTAAGAGAAATGTCAGAGGCTTTATTGCCTGTGTTTTCTTCTAAGAGCTTAATGATTTCAATTCTTACATTTAAGTCTTTAATTCATATTGAGTTTATTCTATATGGTGTAAGAAGGTAGGTAGTCTGGTTTCAGTTTTTGCATGTATCTTCAGTTTCCCCTATACCATTTACTGAATAGACTTTGTTACCCCATTGTATGTTCTTGCCTCCTTTGTCATATATTAATTGACCATATAGGTGTAGGCTGATTTCTGGGGTCTCTGTTCTGTTCCATTGATCTGTGTGTCTGCTTTTATGCCAGTACCAGGCTGTTTTGATTACTGTGGACTTGTATTATAGTTTGATATCAGGTAGCATGATACCTCCAAGTTTGTTCTTCTTCCTCCAGATTGCTGTGGCTATTGAGGCTAATTTTTGTTTCCATGTAAATTTTTGGATCATTTAGTTCTGTGAAAAACATCACAGGTTTTTTGATAGGAATTGCATTGAATCTATAGATTGGTTTTAATTATGTTAATTCACCCTATTCACAAATTGGTATATGCTTCTATTTATTTGTATTTCCAATTTTTTGAAAAGGTTGTAATTTTCCAAGTACAGGTCTTTTACCTCCTTGGTTACATTTATCCTTAGGTGTTTTTTTCTTTTTCTTTTTTTTTTTTTAATGATGCCTTTGGGATTCTTTTCTTAGTTTGTATAATACATTTTCAATTTGAGGGAGGAGTTTCCTGTAAATATGCAGATCCTTTGAAGCTGCTTTTGCAAGGCCTGACTCAGAGCACTAGGGAGGGGGATAACTGCTACAAATCAGGAGCTTCAAATGCCATCTCCCGGGTGTGGGGGGGGGGGGTGGAATAGACCTGACAAGACTGGGCAGGCTGGGCAGGCTGCTTGGTGGTTATTTCCCATGAGAACCATTGGAACAACTTTGCCTTTAATGAGGAAATTCGGAGGCAGCAGATTCTGGGTGGAGGGAGGGGAGAAAGAGATGGGTTATTTGGGAGCTGCTTTGAAGGTTACTGAAAAGTCACTTTTTTTTAATTGAGGAGCTGGGTGAACGGGAATCATCATGAAATTTTAAATAGCTGACAACATTTCATAGAATATCATAAATTCTTAGAGGTGAAGGACACCTGAAAAGTTATCTAGTCTAATTTTCCCACCAGAGAAGGGGATGGGAGTGCACCCCTCCTCGGCTTATGACCCCACAATGACCCCTCTTTGCATGCAGGGTAAAATGGCAGCTCTGTGGCAAGCTTGTCACTTGTGCCAGGGCCAGACCTGCCTGTGAGTCTCCTCCCATGCCGTGCCCCAGCAACAGGAAACAGTGTGTCAACCTGGGACACACCAGGTGATCTCACACCCAAGGCCTGCACCCAGCGACCAGGTTACCATGGGCACCCCTGTTTCTCACCTGGCTACTCCTGTTCCCATATCTGGAACTCGGCTCAGAGAACCATCTCTCAGCAAGCCTTCAGATGCTCCATTTACATGCCCCTTGGGCCTGCCTCTACTGAAACATTCTGCTAGGCATTGCTTCCAGGGCTGGGGGTTCCTTGAGCACAGACCCAGCACCCCCTACAGCAGGGGGGGCTCCACATGAGCCTGTAGAAAGGGTACACAGTGACTGGGGGGGCTGGGGCCTGGAGCATGCAGGGTGCACACTGGACCAGCCTTTCTGGCTTGAACAAATTCACATCCAGCAGGACACTGGAGCCCTAGGAACCTAGGGCTTTGTCATGAGAGTTCTCTAAAGCCACAGCTCCCCAATTTGTCCAAAGGAGATTTCACACAACAAGCCTCCCCACTAACAAGTGGAATTTGAAAATTGTAGTGGGAGGCCCCTCACATGATCAATTCATTTGTCCCTTAACACTTTCCTTCCTTTCTCTAAGAGCAATGCTCCTCTGGTTAATTAAAAGTCTATGATGTAGCTCCTCCTGTAAGAGTGTCTGCGCACCTAGCCACCCCAGGATGACAGCCAAGGGTCGGATGAGCTGACTCTGAAAGAGTGTCATCTGAGGGCTTTCTCTCCTCCTGCCTCCCTGGCCCACACATGTCTGGTTCTCCCAAAGCACCAGGTCTTCCTGCTTATCAGCTTCTACAGACAATTTGCTGACTGTAGAAGCTTATTCTCACGTTAGTCTGCAAACAAATGATAGCTACTTAAATTTTCAATGGAGGGCTGATTTGGGCAGAGGAGCAGGGTTTCTAAGTGCTGCTTTTTAAATATATTTCTTGTAATATGCCCGATGCAACCAGCCTGAGCTTAGCTTGGAGAAGTTTGCCAGTTCTTAGTGACTCCTTTTCGTGCCTCTTCAGCCAGCTCATGCCTGGGGGAGCTGGAACAGGCTGAGCTACTAATTTAGTCTCCTGTAGCAGCCTTCATCAGGCAGTTCTGATAAGATGTGGAGAAGGCCACAGGCCAGAGGTGTGAGGAGAGGAAAATCCAGGGAGGTGATAGGGGCTGTGCACAGAGGCAGGCACTGTGGGCACGTGGAAGGACTTAGGGCTAAGGACCAGCTCTCACAGCTCTTAACATTCTGTTCCTCAATTGCTTCTTCAGTAAAAATGGGATGGTTGTCAGAATATCCATTTATGTGCACCGTAAAATTATTGTGAGAAGACAATGAAATTCTGTTCATAGATATACTTGAGGATTCTGCTCCATTGTGCAACTTGTAGTTGTGTCATGCCTCAAGGGCATGTCTACATATATATTTCTGTCTTTATATGTAGTATGCCTGGAGTCTGTGCGTTCAGGGCAGAGAGAAATACACAGTGGGGCTGAGCCGTCTGCTCTCAATGCTCCTGCTGCAACCCTGGAGCCCTGATGCAGGCCTGCAAAGACTGGCCCATGCCAGCCATGCCTGCTGAACATTAGCTCTGCCAGCCAGTCCCACTGTACTTCCGGGAGGTGGGCTCCCCAGGGCCCTCCCCCACCTCTGTCATCCTCCAGTCCTCACCTCTGCCCCTCCTCCACTCCCAAGCATGGCAATGTCACCAGTTTCACTCTGTAGCAGTTCTGGGTGGGTGTGAAGTTGAGAACCAGTAGGCATGGCTGCTCCTGGGACAGTCCACAGCCCACCTAGGGCCTGCTGACATGGCATTGCTCAGACAAGGGTGCTGATACCCTGAAACTAAAAACTCCCCGGTGTGCTAGAGCACAGTGAAGCTAGCCACACCCTGTCTCCCACCTGCAAGCTTGGGTACATCTAGGGACAGTGGAGAGTACATCTCAGCTCTTCCTGAAAGCACAGCCATGCACCTCGTCCAGCCCTCCAGCATTCCACTGACCTGAGGGACTCATGTCTGACTCCATGTGGCCCAGAGGCTTCATTAGGACCTTCAGTTACATTGGCATCGGCTGCTTAGAGCCTGATTGCATCATTAGTACAACTGCTTTCCCAAGATACTCCTCTTCCTGGTGAGTGTAACAAATGAAGCCAGGCACTCTCTGTGCTTCAACTGTGTCCTCCTCATTGATAAGGTAGTTATCTGGTAAGATGAGGGTTCCCAAGCAGGCTTGAGCTCTCTGGTAAAATGTCCACAGCAGCCCATGGGAAATAGCATCTATCCTCTGGCAGGTGAGGGAGTGGTATGCTGCTGAGTCTTCTATACTTAGACCTGCCATGTACCCACCCACCAGCCTGATAACTCCCGCAAAATGTTCAGAAGAGAGTCTGTGAGATTTTTGACCAAACAAGAAAAAAAAGAGGGAGTTGAGATAGGTAAAAGAAACTATTAAAATCAGTAATTCTGTCCAAAAAGAAAGGTGATCTGAGCATCTTCACATCTCCTCCTACTCAGGGAACTTGAACTTCTGAAAGCCTGAGCTTGCTGGAGGGCCTCTGAAGTCCATGAGGGCATCATCTGGGGGCCACACATTTGATCACAGCTGCCTGGGGAGAACAGAGCTCCGGGGCTGCCGCTAGAGGTCCTGGAGACAGCCGCTGCAGGTGTGTTCTCTTCAGCAAGGGGTGTGGTGAAGGTTAGACCCAATTCCATTTCATATCCTGGAGGCTGGCGATTCAGGATGGAAGTCTGGACACGTCTTGACAAAAGCCAAACATTCATGTGTACCGTGCAGTTGATCCCCCTTACGTGTGGAGTCCATATTTGCAAGTTCATCTACTCACTAATATCTCTGTGTACTCCAAATCAATACTGTGGCACTTTCTTAGACTTGCACAGAGCAGGGAAAAATTGGAGTTGGCAGAAGGCATGTTCCAGCCAAGGTGGAACAAAGTAATGTTCTGCTTTCTCATCTCAGCCTTTGTTCTGTCAACAGGTTTCTTTTTCATGGTTTATTTAGTGTCATGTCTTTTGCATTTTTGTTCATTTTTAGTTTTTTTGCTTTCTCTTGATGATTTTGCTATTTGAAATGACCCCCAAACTTAGAGCTGAAGTTCTGGCTAGCATTTCTAAGTGCAAGAGAGCTGTGATATGCCTTACAGAGAAAATATAGCTGTTAGGAAAGCAGCTTTCAGACATGAGCTATAGTGCTGTTGTTCAATATTAATGAATCATCAACACTATACACTGAATGAGGTGTCTGTAGACAGAAGCTCATTAAACAAGGTTGTATTTTGATTGGTTGATGAAAGTGTTGTGACCAGAGCTCTATAGGAATTGATCCCTGTTTTCCTCTTAGGAGCAATGATTCAATGTTTCCTAATTCAGTGTTTGTGGCAACATTCTAGAACAGAACTACTGTGAGTAATGACAATCAGCTATAGTGAGTCTGAGCCAGGAGAGACAAGACCAAAAATCAGCAAATGCAAGAGTAGCTGAAGTTTTCCCATAGTGGCCTTTTCTCTCTGCATTCACTACCCTATATCCTATTCTCATTTTTTCACCAAGCCCAAGGACCTCATCTGCCCCCAATGCCCTAGCCTTCCTTTTGGTTCCCCTGAGGTCAAAGTAGAATCTAAATTCTACACTCCTAGGACTGAAAGGAATAATAAAGATCCTCTAGATAAGTGTTCTGCTTGAACGCTTACATGTTTATCAATGCTTGTTCATGAAGTTCTTGAATGCCTCCAGTGTCAGGGAACTCACTGCCTATAGGGACAGTTTATTCGATCTTGGGAACCTCTCATTGTTGGAAGTTTTTCTATCTATTGGGCAGAATTCTTTCCTTCTTAAGCTTCTTGCTTTTGGTCCTCAGTTCTGTTTCTCAGGTCCATGTATCTATTCCATTCTTCCCATGACTGCCTTTACCTTTTCCTTCTATGATGTAATTTGAATCTCTTTATCTTCAAGGTCAATATCCTTGGAACATGCTCCAGTTTGTTGATGCTCCAGAGTGGAGCATGGTACCTGGAGTGGTACCTGGAGCACTGTGCAGAATTTTAGGTGTAGTCTGAGCGGAAGAGCACCCTCTTCCTTTGCATGGAAACTACCACACCTTTGTAAATGCATGTGTACAGCTGAGAAGACTATGAAGTGTTAACACTTTCAGGTTTACTTCTGCATTAACCCAACACATTGTTGGCTCCAAGACCAGGCACTATGGAAGAAAGGCAGGCACTGGCCACAGGGCTCAGAGACAGCTGTTTCATGGCAGGTGCATCTCTCCAGTGGGGGGCCACTGGCTTCAACTCCACATCCTTGTAACCATGCTTTCAGTGCCCCCTTACCTGTCCCTACAGGCACCTGTCTGAGGTCCCTTTATGTTGCTTCTCTCAGGACTATTTCTCCCAGTCTCTGCCCTAAAACACTTTGAAAACTATGCCACATTATAAATATACCCAGCATTTTCAGGAATTTATGTTTGAGCTGGAAGGGGATAGACTATATATTTTTTATATAGATAAGGTAACTGAAGACTAAAAAGAAGTGACTTTCCTAAAGCAATTTCATAATCAATTCAGCAGGTATCTATGGAGCACCCATTATAGGCCTGGCACTGTCCTGAGAGCCTGAGACCCACAGGGGGATTTGTTAATGCCATCACTAAATAAGGGATGTGATGGGGAGCAAGGCAGTCTCCTCACTATTGGAATGTATTGTCCAGTGGGGGAGATGGGCTTGAAACAATTACCTGAGTAATTATTTGACTACAGGTATGATGATTGCTATAGCCGGGAAGTTCCAGGCACTATGCATGAGTCCCTGTGATGGGGGACTTGACTGAAGCAGTGAGGTTGGGAAGGTGACATTCTGGGTGATGCTTGATGGACGACTGAGTGTCCTCAGGTGAAGGGGAGCCTGAGGAGTCTGCTCTGGGACTCAGAGACCAGACCTGGTTGACGGCATAGCCAGGCTCAGAGCTGGAACTCTCGATGTTTCAGTTTTTTTGCTGTAACCCACTATCCCCTTCCTCAAGATTTAATTGAATATCCTCTTCTGAATACTAAGTCGATCGAAGGCAAGGAAAAGCAAAGGTTGACTTCAGGAACAGGGATTCTGAAGCAGGGTCACTTAACAGCAAATGCCAGTGGGTAAACAATCACAGTTCAAATGTTTACTAAGTGTTTAACTACATATCCAAAGTCCAGTAAAATTACTATCTTGGGGGCAGTATACATAGTGGACATGCCTGTGTTTAAAGCTGCATTAACTATGGAACTTTGGGCAAGAAAACTAATCTTCCTGAGCTCAGTTTTCTAATCTGTAAACAAGGGATGATAGCAATACCTCCTTGCATTGTGGTTGGGAAGATTAAATGAGGTAACAAATGAAAAGCATTTAGTCCAGTAACTGACACATATATACATGTTCAAAAGTATTAGCCTGTATAGTTTTCTTATAGTTAGTCCTTCAGTTACAACACTAAAGGTATGGAACTAGGTGCTGTTGACGCCAAAATGTATTTATTGAACATCAGTATGTTCAAGGTACTCTGCTAGGGACTCATTACAGAGTAGTAAACAGGTAAGGTATTCACATCCTTATGTCAGACACTTTCATATTTTTTGAGCATTACTTTGCATTTAGGTACAATCCAAGATACACATAAATACCAACCTATGCCTAACTGAACCCAAACCTTATCAAACAGTAGTTACCCTGCTATATGTACCGCACTCCGATCTATTCTTAGCATATATTTCATTTTTAAAATGCAGGTCTTGACCCACTAAACTGATTTCATAACCCACTAATGGATTGCAATCCCAGTTGAACAAAACACTGTCTTAGACCAACTGAGCTGAAGGCTTAACAAGTCCAGGTAGAATTCATTTGATGAAGAGACTTCCCAGCTGTCCCTGGGCTTGCATCTGACCTTTCACCTTTGGCATTTGCCAAAGTCTTTGTCCTTTGATCCACAATTTTCTGCATGTAAGCACAAATTTTGTGCTATGAGAATATTTTGACTAAGAGAATAAGGTCTTTAACCAACATCAGCAAATCCTTTGTTCCTCAAATCACCCCCTCAGACATTGAGTTGGGCCATTACTCATGACTCAATCTCCCATGTAAACTAAACTTTTATGATTGGAGATGCTGGATTTAAATTCAATAAACATTTTATTTCTTCTTGCCAGGAGTGATCATCATGGAGGCTTATATTACAAGCACTTTTAGCAAGTCTTGTATTAAGGTTTACACCGATACTGTAAGAAGGGGTGTCAAACTCATTTTCACTGGGAGCCACATCATCCTCACAGTTGCCTTCAAAGGGCCGAATGTAACTTTAGGACTGTATAAATGTAACTACTCCTAACAGTTAAGCGAGAGCTCAGCACTGCTGCCAGGTAGAAACAAGGTGCCGGGCCAGATAAAACAAGGTGGAGGGCTGCATTCGGCCCGCGGGCCTTGCCACCTGTGCTGTAGAGACTCTGAAACTGTAACCCAGTCTCAGTTCATTCCTGCAACCTCTAACCATAGTGTTTTACTGCATAACTGTCGAAATCAGTTCTATGCACTCAAGGAGATATGCTGAGTATACACCCCTCTAGTAGTTGAGGCTTGGTTGCTGTTGGCAGATCAATGGGAGGGATTTACCCAGGCCAGTCAGCTGCAAGGATTGGCTGTGACCAGCCTCTGCCCTCCATGGAGGATCAGCTGCACAGGGGCAGGGTGGTGGTGGAGAGCCACCTTTTAAACATTTTCTAGCTCACTACAGGTAGGCACCCAGTCACTGTTCATCTCTAAGCCCTTGACTTTCCCTTTCAGCATGTTTTATTGTCTGAGTTCCTCTTCTTGCTCTGCTGTAGTCCATCCTGCATCAGGATCATCTAGAGTACTTGTTGTAACACACTTAGCTGGGCTCTACTCCTAGAGTTTGTGATCCAGTCAGTCTGAAACGGGACCCAAGAATTTGCATTTCTAATGTTGATCTGCTGGTCCAGGAACTGGCCTAATCTGTCTAATAAATTACATTCCGCAATGCAAAGCCCTCTGTAGGGTACAGAAGAAATCCCACCTTCTGTCTCAGACAATGGTATTACAAATTGAATGAATGAATGCATACCTAGTTACTAGTTTGCACACACCCCATTTCATTTAATCTTCTTAAGAACCCCGTGAGGTAACAATTACTATTTTAACCCCCATTTTATACATGAGAGGAAAGTAAAGTTCTGAGGGATGAAGTAATTTACCCAAAGTCAAATAGCGCATGAAAGAGAAGACAGGTTAAACCGAAGTCCTCCAAGTCTGGGGCCGTTGCATTCACGATGCAAATTGTACAGCGTTCAAAGGTAAGTAGAGGTCGAAATCCAGCCTGTATTCTGCATTCTCAGATGTACACCCTTATGGCCATGTCAGCCGTTTTCCTCTGTGCATTAAAGTGCTGATAGTCTAGCAGTGATCCAAATACATACTCTCTCTGCAACTCCTGGAGCCACCTGGATAATGGAGAGAGAGGCAGAGAAGTTGAAAAAGGAAGTACAGAGAGAGGGCCAAGAGAAGACATTACTTAGTGCATAATCAAGATTACACACATGGACATGTGGAAGAGACTTGTAATACAGCTGTTTCTGCAAGAGGTTTTGGGGGCAGGTATCAATGGGGCAAAGTAAAGGAATTTGCCTGGAGGCAGAGCTGCATATGTCGGTGATGACAGCTGTGTCTCCTGCCCACCCCTGGCATGTGCATGGCCTGATAGCTGCCCAGTGGGTGGGGCAATTAGCTTGTGCCCAGGGCTCCTGGCTCTGTTTCTCACTTTCCCTCCCACTGCCTTTCAGCAATTAATTTGCATTGATAATAGCCGCCAAGTAGCTCTGTTGAATCTGATGAGTTTGTTAATTTCTTGGGGGCTAATGGAAGGATGGGTGGGAGGTTCATTTTCTGGTTGGAGCTTAGGGGCTAATTAGTTTCTTTGCTATGTTCTCAAAGGTGGGGGGCGGGTAAATTGCTCAGGCTGTCAGATCTAGTTCTCAGTAAATTATTTTATTCCTGGCTTCTATGGGTACTATCTTGTGGCTCAGGTAAGACCAGGTAGTCCATGGCTGGGGCAGGCAATTGGTGAGGACTGGGTCCCCTGGACACAGTGAAGTGGAAAGTGGGCTAGGATGGGGCTGAGGTCTTGCTGGCCCTGTCAGTGTGAAATGCACATTTAGGATGATAAATAGGGCCCTAAGAAGTTCAGTCCTATCCTAAGCATCCAAATGCTGACATCCAGATCAATGGTTCTTCATGTCCTTCTATCCAGAACCAGCCCTTCTCACCCTAGGAGACCATCAGGAGCCAATTCTGATGATTTAGAAGACAGGGAATCTGAGCCTCTGCAAGAATAATCATTTCACCTTCATGGAATGTCAAAACTCAGGAGAAAAAACCTGTGTCCAGGTTTCTTGCTGGATGGCTGAGGCTCCTTTATGCTTTCTCGGCTTATCCAGGCCTATTCACAAAGGGGAAGGATGTCCATGTCCCCACCCAAGAGGAAGCAACAGAGATAGGAAGACATTGGATTTAGGAATCAGACAGCTCTCGGTGCAAACCTGGGCCACACCTGCTAACTAGGTGAACTTAGACAAGCCATTAAACCTCTATGAACTTGTTTCCTCATAAATAAAATAAAATATTCTACAGGGTGAGTGGGAGAATTCAGAGATGATTGAACTCAAGACACATCTAGCGCAAGAGGTGCCCAGTATCTACTGTTATTCTTTCTCCTTTCATTTGAAAATCTAGCAGCTCATCCTGTTGCTGGTGGAAGTGGGGTCCTTGCAGTGTCATGAAAAAAGCATTTCTGGAGACTTACACAGGATGATGAAATCTGGAAATAAGATTTATTTGTGGCTCCAGATGCAAAATCAAAGGAGTGCCCCTGGGTTGCCAATGTCCCATTTCCACCATGGAAAAAGTCCAATCTTGCCTTCAAGCCCAATACAAAGTCCAAGGTCCAAAAGTTCCGTGTCTTCTGTGCCATGCTGAAGCTCAGTATGTCTCTGTCTGGATCCAACTAGCTTAGTCGGTTCTCAGGACTGCACAGTCTGCTAGGGCCATGTGGCTGCTGTGGTGAAAACGTGCAAACAAACGGAGAGTGTGTGTTAGCAGACAAGAGAGGCGAAGGGGCTTTGTCTTTGCTAGGCTCAGGTTATATTTTCTTGGGCTTGGGATGGACCAGGCACTCCCTCAAATGAATCAATCAGCTTCCCCAGTTTTCCTGGGCCTTGCTGGGCCCTCCCCCTAAACAATCTGTACCCTAGATCTTCTGGGGTTGTGTCTCTTACCAAATCTGATCCTTTCTACAGTCTAGACTGGCAGGCCTCTATGGTTGCCATTGTGACTTCTATTGCATATGTGCTTAACTCCCCTCATGGTCTCAGGTGATGGACCAGTTGCACCTTTGGGAATTTGGAAAGCTGGTTCTTTCTCCCTACACAGGGGAGGGAACAGCACTGATCCTCTTGGCAGGACAATGCTGCAGTCCCCTGGGGTGCCTATGAAGGCTGCAACTTCCTAGAGAAGCAGACTTACACTCCGTAAGTTTATTTTGCTATGCCATAGTTTAAATCAGACATTATTTGTTTGATTTCCTTTGCTCTCTCTCTTTATTTGTATCTAGCTGCCTATACTAACAACCCCTCATCCTCCCCCCTCCTTTTCCCTGCAGAAAGAGGAGATGGGGAATGCTTGGCAATAACATGAATTGACTGGTCCCTTTTAGGGATAGTAGGTAATTCAGAGAGCCAGAGGAGGGCTTGCCTGCATTTGTCCCTGCCCTATCGACAGCAACATGCTGCCTATATGAAATGATGGTTTCCCCCTGCTTCCAAGTACCAGTCCTTGAGTAAGGTGCTGGGTGCTAGCATAAATGGGCCAGCCCAGGCTGGCTACTGGGAGATAGACACAGAAACAAAACCATGCAGTAGAATACTGATGGAAACAGACAGGGTGGCCATGAAGGCTTCCTTGAGAAGAGCCACCTGGGATCAAGAGCACAGGAGTTAAAGCCTAAGCCTCCCACCTGATGGACAAGGTGACCTCAGAAAAGTTAGGTGGGTTCTTTTAGTTTGGTGTCAGCTTCTTTATCTATAAAATGAGGCTTCCTGTGCAAAAGAGCTTTCAGGCTCATTCCTGCCTCAAGATACTGTGAATCCACATCTTCCACTCCCTTTTGTGCCAGAGAACTTCCTTGAACTCCATACCATCCATTCTTGGTGTATTTTTCCATTTTCTCTTCTGCTTATCCTAAGTCTTTACCCCTTTCTTCCCTTGCTCTCACAAGTCTCCTCACACTTCTCCAACCCCCTCAATCCCATGTAACAGTTCCTCTGCCCCGGGTTAGCCCCTCTGTTTCATAGGCCGTATTTTTCCTTGTTTCTGTGGCTTACATGCAGCCCAGGGGACTGGCCTCTTGGCTCCTTCCAGCCCTGAAGACCTGCAGGACCTCAGCAACCCAGTTCCACAGCCTCCTCCTTCCCCAATTTCTCCCCAATCCTTTCTCCTTGGTCTCCTCAGATTGGCCAGTGGCATGTGGCAGATGGTCTCAGCATGGACCGCCACCTCTACGCTTCCAACATGTCCAACAACCTCTTCAACACCACCCTGGTCGTCACCACCATTCTGGTAAGCAGGGTGCCCCTCAAGACTTCCAGCTGCAGCTCCCCAGCCTGCCTCTTCCAACTCTAGGTTACTCATGGGCTTCCCAGTGAACAGAGGATGGGCTCTAATCACAGCACCAAGACCAACTTATGGAAGTGTAATTAAACTCAAGTTGCTATTTCATATGGAAATGACATTTGATGAGTTACAAAGCAGCTGGAGGAGAAGGATGGGGTGGGGAGATGGCAGTTTGTGAATGCCTCTTCCAGGCAGTTGGGGAAGCTGTGCCTGACCAAGGGAAGGGGCCTATGACACAGGTGGGAGAAGTCCACCAGGATGGCCCCTTCTCTCTAGTCACAGCCTACCTTGCTGGGTGCCAATAGTGTGCAAAATGCCCCCTTGCAGTGCACCTGAGCTCCAGTGGATTTTCATGGCCTGCTTCTTCATTTTCAGCTGGTGAAGAAAACATTCTCAATTTATAGGGCCAGGAACCATCTTCATTTTCTACTCAGTTTTCTTCAACAATTACCAGGCCCTTCTCCCCAGGTACCAGGCACTGTGCACATTCCTGAAGACACAAAGATGAGTAAGACTCAGTCTCTAGCCTCAAAGAGGTTATAATTTAGTAGATGGCATCAGTCAGGTTCATTCATGGCCAAGGTATTCTTCTTCATCCCCAAAGGCCTAGTGTCTTAAAGATTTGTCAATTAAATCAAATGCATGTATTACGCAATAATTAGTTTGTTCCTCTTCCCAACCCCACCCCTTTAACTAATCAAAAGTGTATTTCCCTTCCGGGCATCAGCATCTTATCTGCAGGAGATAACCACTGTTGCCATACTGATATAATTCCAGCCCAAAGCAGAGACTTGATAAGCCTGCTCAGCCTTATCGTTGCTGAATGTGCAAGGTCTGCAAATGTGTTGGTTTCTTTTAGGCTTTTTGAGCTTATAGAAATTGCTGAGGAACCTGCATCACTGACTTTATCAACTCTTGGGGCCCAGGCCCTGGACTAGAATTATTGATGTTCTGAAAGCAGAGTGGGATAGGAGCCAGGAAGGAGGTATGCACTTAGCCCCTAGGGATTGAAGGGGAGAGGGCTCCCATCCCATTGGAGATGTCAGCAAAGCCTTCAGAGAAGGGATGTAGAAGATGGGCTTCAAAGGTAGGGAGAACTGAGTGAAGGAGAGTATTGTCAACAGTCAGGAGATGCTGAGAAGTGCAGGTTTTCCTAGGAAATGAACATCAGTAGAGGGAGGTGAGCTACAAAGCCAGAATAATTTTGTGACACTTGTTGGGGTGTTGCCATCCCAGGGATGGACACCTACAGCCAAGCCCTGTCCCTGAGTCCATATCCGTGCTTTTCACTGAGTGCTTAATTTCTGGAAGAGTCAGTCTGGGCTCCACTTACGTTCTACCTGGGATCAGGTACACCAAGTAAGACAGGAGGGTGGTTGTGTGGAGCCCTAGGTATAAGAACAGGAGTCCTTAGAAATGAATTGGCATCAGAGGAGGAGATGGGATCCCAAGGACAGAAGAAGGGATGGGAAAGCAGAAGGGGCAGAGAGGAGCTCTTGAGCTGAGGGCATCATGAATGAAAGGCAGGGAGACTTGCCTCATGTCATTGACATGACAGTGGACTTGATCATGAATCATAACTTTTAATTTGGAGCTTCCTCCCTCTGATACATAATCTTCTACCTTCCCCTCTCTCACTGTAGCACACTCATAAAATTGCTCTCCCCCCTCCCCCCTCATAACCTCTAGGCTGTCTTGGTCTCTACATTTTCCGAACCAGGAGTCCCTTTCAGCTGGAGCTCAGCAAACCAGCATTTCAGCACTTCCCTCTCTTAGCTTCTCAAATTGTTTGCATCCAACGCTCAGAACCTCATCTCATGCCTGTCTTCAAGTCCAGTTGTCCTCTCAATCCCTGTTCTTAGTAGTTGATCTATGTTCTGCCTCCTGACTTCCCTTGAGCTTCAGCAGTCCCTGTGCTCATCTCTCTCCTTATCATCCCCTAAGCAGTTTTATCAGTTTCATACATCCAGACTTCGAGCCCACCTGCTTCCCACACAGCTCTGAGGGCTGACGTGCTCTCATCTTTGGTCTCCTCACCTCTTCTCTGTATCCACATCCATGCTCCCGACCTTACTTCAGACTCACTTCCCACCTTCACACTCACCTTGACCCTGTCTCCTTACACCAGATCCTGCGACCATGTTGCACCAACCAGCACATATCTTTCTTCTTCATTCTCTCCTTTTTGAAGGATTCCTCCCTTTCTACCTACAAATATACTCTGGTCCCTCCCATCCCAAGATGCTATTACTGCCACCTTATCCACATTCTATTGCCCTTTCAGCTACCCACCAATTTAGGGAATCATGAATCATGGGTTTTGTGGACCCTTGGGCATCCTCCAACCCTGTCCTTTGCTAATTGCAAACTGAAGCTCAGAGAGAGAGATGTGACTTGTAGCAGTTGGTGGAAAGATGGTCTGCCCACCTTCTTCTACCTCCTAACTTCTTAAAATGGTGCTCCAGTCTCACCCATGCACATCTCATTCACTCCCTAATCCTTGCAGAGTTTGGCCACCCCCACTGACTCTCCCATGAAGGGTTGCCAGTGACAGAGGACCCAGATGCCCTGTCTGCCTTCTTGAAAGTTCTTCCTTCTTGACTTCCAGGACCTCCTTTTCCTGATTTCCAGGTTCTCTGGTTACTCTGCTTTGTCTTCTTCTGTGGCTGCTCTTCATTTTTACTAAGATCAGGGTCTCCCCAAGGGCCTCTTCTTATCCTTCTAGTCCTTCCTCAGTTCTTTCCCTCAATGGCTTCAATATTCTGTACCTTCTGTAATTACCTCCATACAGAAGCCTCCAGCCTCTGCCCCTAGTCCTTCTCTCACTCAGACATTTCTTCCTGGATAACCTATCAGCACTCAAATTCAACATGACTCAAATCTTTTTCCCTTCCAAACCACCCATGGCAGTGAGACACCATACTCAGTTCTCTCTCTGGCTCCAGGACTCTGAAGACCCCTACCCTCTGTGCCCCACACCCAAGCTGTCATCAAGCTGGACCCTTTCTGTGTCCTTCCAGCACTCTGTAACCCAACCTGAGTCAAACTGTGGCTCAGGACTCAATATCTCAAATCAGGGGAGGTTTGTTCTTACTCCCAGATGTTCTGTCCCTTGCTACTTAATATTTTTTACTCACATCCTTGAGTCTTTAAAAGTGTTGATGCTTCTCTACTATATATGTACAATGTACACTCACCTCATCCTGGGCAGCCAAGGCCCATACTGACCAATTCATCTTTCTGAATTTATTTTCCTAAGCCCACCCCTCTACACCACCCATGCTCCACTAAATGGGAAGGCCCATTGTCCCCTGAATAGCCCAAGCTTGATCTAACTCAGATTATGCCCTTGATCATGCCTTTCCCTTGCCTGTAATGCCCTCCATCTATATGATGTCAGTGTTCTGTCATCTTCCAGAGCCCGGCTCTATTCCCATCTCCACCATGGAAACTCCCTTGGACACTCCACCAAAGAGACCCTCCCCACTTCCCAACACTCCTGGCTGGACGAGCTCTACCTTGCGTTGCAGTTGTTCATTACATGTTCTTACCTGGCCTGCTATATTCTGAGCATCCTTGTATCTCATAATGCTCAGTGACAGTTCTGTGTAGAATAAACAAAAGAAAGGGATGGGGTGGTGGTTGGATCAGATGATAACCTTAAACAAGGTAGAGGGGCTTCAGCTTGATACTCTGTGCAATGGAACCCTTTTGCATTCCTGGTAAGAGAAGTGCCCAGAGGCTAGAGGAGGGGAGCTAATCACCACCTCCAAAGTAGCCCATTATCCAAGTCACTTCCCTTATTCTACCCCATGGTCTCCCTAACCTCCTGTGCCCTGGGTCCCCCATCACATGTGGCTGAGACACCAGGGCTAAGAGGAGAATGACAGCTGTCCAGTTTTGCTGCAGGAAAACCCATATTTAATGCTGAAGGGGAACCACCAGGAGATGGAAGGCAATGACCGCTACGAGGGTTTTTGTGTGGACATGCTCAAAGAGCTGGCAGAGATCCTCCGGTTCAACTACAAGATCCGTCTGGTCGGAGATGGTGTGTACGGCGTTCCTGAGGCCAATGGCACCTGGACAGGAATGGTTGGGGAGCTGATCGCTAGGGTAAGGAAAGAGCAGGTGGTTTGGACTAATGGGTGGGTTGGGGAGGGAGATGGGAGGACATAAAGTTGTGATGTATGCTTATGAACACTCTATTTACTCAGTCCATTATTCATGCATTTTTCATTTATTTGTCTATTCATTGCTCAAGTCTTTACTGAGCTGGCACTGAGCCAGGCAGCAGTGAAAATTGTTGGTAAATATTTGATATCATGGTGTTTTCCCAGTCCAGTACCTGGAACAGGTAAGGGAGGCTTTGACCAATTAACATGAATTAGAGAGTTTGGGTTCCATTTTTGGATAATCCAGGTGCTCTTTGTTTGTTCTGATTATCTTATTGTTCATTAGCATGACAGGCAGGGCTTGGACAGGCCCTGAGAAAGTGAAACACACTTTCAGTTGACTTTGACCTTGGAGAGGTGCTGTCAGGGGACACAAGGTTAAATAACAGGGGGAAAGGATCAACTGTCAGGGGAGTTGGTCAGAGTTACAGTTATTGTTACTTATATTGTTTTCTGCTGCCATACATGTGCTTCCACAGACCCTGGGCCAAGGGGCACTTGCTCAGGCTGTAGATTTTCACAGTGAATATGGATTAAAATACAGGCGAGCTTCTCAGAATATCAGTCATCTGTTAGGTTAGATCAAGGATATAGAAAGTTCTTCCAGCAGAAGTCTCTTTTTTTCTGGGTACACACTATTAATATCTATAAAAATTAATTAAGTTATTGTTAATTCACAGCCCATACTTTCATAACTGAATGTTTCTGGTCGGGAGAGGTGATGGACACCTCACTGAGAGAGCCCAGACCTGGGTTCTGGAGGCAACCTTGAGCCGACACCTTGCCCTCTCTGTGGGTTCTGAGAGCAGGACGAGCCCTGCTGCTCTCCAGCAGCTGGCTTCCTGGCCACTGTCAGCAGGCAGTGTGCTTTACAGACATGATCACTGATCCTGTTTCAACTCACCTTTTAAGGTAACCCACAAAGGAACCCACAAAGTTATGTGAGACTGGGCTGGGATTTGTCTCTCTCAGATCTGTCTCACTCCAGAGCCCACATTCTTTCTGTCGCAGTACACACCTCGGCTGGACTTTGATGTCACTAAGAAAGGTGCACAAAAATCCAGGCCAGTCTGTCCTTCCTTCCTCTTTTTCCTCCCTCCCTCACATCTCTTTCCCTTCTACCTCTGCTTTCTTTTTTTCTTTTCTTTTCTCTTTACTCCCTTCTCTTTAACCCTTTACCTGTACCAAAGTTGGACTATAAGACAAAATCCTAGTATTAGTTGGGGTATTGACTCAGCTGCCTGTGGCAGAGCCATGTGCAAGCTCTGCAGATCAGAGCACAGGCCCTCAGAGCTGAGGAGGAGGGGGCTCGAGAGCGTGCCTGGTGGCACAGCATCTGCAGTGACCCAGCAGGCTGAAGAGCAAGGCTTGTTCAAGGACTGGGAATTGTCCATGTGCTAGAGTGTGGAGGGAGCTGGGTCAGAAGTAGGGCCTTGCTCCAGGGAAAAGCTTGCCAGCCGAGGGCTGACCCAGATGCAGCCTTCTGCGTCTCCCAGGTCCAGGTGTGGGTAAAGCCTCCTGCAGAGAGTCACTTGTTTGTGAGACTCAGGTCTGAACCACCGATGACACCAAGCTTCAGTGGAAAAGGATGTGCTGCTTTTCTGTACAGTTTCAGACCCTCTTGAAACAGTCCTGCTGCAGTACGGATGTGCAGCCCAGCAGGGTAAACAGAAAGTGGGAACACCAGGCCTTTCCCTTCCCTCTCACTGGTGTGCTCAATCACTTTGAGCCCTTTTCTCCAGTCCCTTTTACTTCCTGGTAACTGGTGGGGTGACCTCAGTGATGTCAGAGTCAGCACACAGCCCCTTATTCCTGTGACATGAACTCACAGAGAGAGGGGAGCAGCCTGGGACTTGAGGACATGCAGATACACACAGAATGACTTGGGCAATCAGAGAAGAATCTTACCATTCACCCCAAATCAGCTTTCAAGCCAAAATGCTGCTGCTTTGGTCTCATCAAAACTTGGCTACATGGTAAATTAAACCCATTCATTTAATAAATATATACTGAACACCTTCCATGATTCTAAACATTGGAGACTCAATAGGGGATGAAATAAACAAGGACGCTGCTCTGTGCACCTTCCAAGTGAGAGACGGACATGAGTGAGCGATCACATCCATGTATAATTTTAGACTCTGAGCAGCACAAGAAAGGCACAGGAGGGACAGTGAGAGCACCTGGAGAGAGTGGGCTCCAATCATGAGAGGAAAGTGGGTGGGGGAGGGATGCGTTTCTTTGGAAATGATGTTTGAGTGGACTTCTGAAGGGCAGGAAGAGCACTCTAGCCAGTAGGCAGTCTGACCACCCCTAGGATAGACTGGGCAGGAGGGCTGGAGTGGGTGCCACTGGGACCCATCCTTCCCCAGGTTCGAGGCTTTGATGTGTCTGCCAGGATGTCCCCTGGGATTATAGCCATCCTGAGTCCTGGTTCCCTCTATGAGACTCCTTCCCAAGCCAAGCATGAACGTTCCAGAGGCTGTGTTCACAGAGCCTTGGCATTCCCGGGTGTCCCAGCTGGAAGAGACTTCAGAGTTGCTCCCAGCACCTGAATCTGCCTCTCATACAGATGAGGAGGCATGGGCTCAGGGCCCTGAGTGATCTGTCAGAGATCACACAGCGAGTAAGTTTAGAGCGAGCACCCAGCCCTGGTCTGTCTAGTGCAGCACTCACTCACAGTCTGAGAGCAGAGATCTTGAGGTCAGATGGACCTCCACTAAAGTGTCACCTCACCCACCTACTACCTGTGTGTTCTGGAGAGATTTATTTCATCCTTCCCTTCCCTTTCCCAGGGCCTCAGTGTTCCTCTGGAAAGACTATTTGTAAGGATTTAAAATATTACACATATACATGCACTCACATGTAGCCTAATGTACAAGGAGTCTGAGAGTTATCTTAGGCTCTGCTCCCTGAAGACAGAGCCCAGGGGGAAGGCTTTGCGCTAATTCAGGAGTGTGATTCGAGGACCACAGCAGTGAGGGAGGGACGGGGGCAGGCAGGAGGGAGGGCACATGGGAGTGGGTCACCATGTCACTGTGCTGGCCATGGCTTTGCACCAAGCCCAGCTAGTGGGCAGTCTGCAGAGAGGCCTGTGGAAGGACAGCCTCACCAAACAACCCAGGGTGGGAGGGAGGAAAATTCACCTGCTGAGTGCCGTCTCTCATCAGCTGAAATGGAGTTCACGCCACAGGACCCTCTGGCCACCTTCAAAGCAGTCAGATCTCCAGGCAGTGGTGACAGCACCATCAGTACTAGCCACTCAAGGTGTGCTGGCCCAGTGAGCACAGTGACCTGGCACCCACTTCCCTCCCACAGCAGCTGGAGGAGCCAGTGTGTGCCCAGTTACCAAGAGGTCCTGCACGCCCTCATCTTTCAGCAGCTTAAGGAAGCCTCAAGGCTGGAGGCTAGAGGAACATGGAGCAGTGAGTGATGTGAGGCATCGTGAAGGGTCAGGAAGGGCAGACACAGTGAGCTGGGCCAGCCAAGAGGGTGGAGCACCAGGAAGACATGGCCCCAGCCACCACAGCAGTGAGAGAACCTGTGAAGCCTTCCTTTCTCATAAAGCCCTCTCATACCTGCTCCCTCCCCAGGCTAATAGAACCTGAGGTCCAGAAGTCAGCCTCAGATTCAGAAAAAGTTCTCAGGCCTTTGTCTGCCATCCTGCCATCCCTGTGATGTTTTTTTCCACTGAAGGAGTTGCCATGGGAATCTGGGGAGAGGGTCAGGGGTCAAGTTCAGTCATGTTCAGAGACACCTAGCAGCAGCTTCAGATTGGGTGCTTCTCCAAACCCCATGGACATCTGGAAGCAGCCTGGGAAATGCGTCAGAAGGTTCACTTCTAGGGAATTATTTCCCTTTCCCACCAAGTGTCAGCCTACTGAGGGAGTGAGAGGTCTGCAGAGGAAATTAAAATGTACCAATGAAGGCGTTGGACAACTTTCTAAGAGACTGTCTTGCTTTAAACAGAACAGATAGGCACTAGGAAATAGATCTGGGGAGGGGTGGGAAAGGAAACTATGAAAAGTGGTATCTTAGTATCTTCTAAGAGCAGTCTGGTCCTGATTACACACCCAAGTGGCAGAGGTGGTACAGTCCTGCGGGCTCAGCCATGCACCAGCCTCTAGTCTGAGGTCAGGTGTGCTTTCAAGAGCTCTGAGTCAGCATGCAGGCACTTAACCACTGTCTTGTTCCCAAAAGCATTTTCTTGTTCACCACCCAGTTTTGGTAATTCAGTTCCTGATTATCCCTCAAGCTTGGGTTTCTGATGCAGCTAACCTTTGCCCTTGAACTCCCATCATCCCCAGGAGTCAGGATCCTACTCCTGAACCTGAAGCCAGGGCCCTACTAACCCTGCTAATTATTTTCTGTCCTTGGCCCACATTACCTGCCCGGAATGCACTGATTCAACATCGGTGTGCTTGTTGAGAAGATAAAGTTTTTACTTTCACCAAGCTCACATATACAAAACTTCCAAGTACTGTTGTGCAAATTGTATATTGGACCAGGGGTAAATAGGGCCTGAAACTAGCCTTCACACTGCATCTGCTCTGGTGTGAGGCTCTATCCACATGGAGGGTTTCTTCCTGCATGGACACCTTTAATTTACCAAGCCACATGCCCACTAGGTCTGCTTGGAGGATCCATTCTTAAAATTTATATAATGGCCCCAACTACACTTTGAATGAGGCCTAGTGTGTAAAAATAATGAGACTATAGCATGTACTATATGCAAAATGGAATCATTGATACAAGTTTATGGGAATACAGAGAAAGAAAGAAATAGTTCAGCTCCAGAGAGGCAGGCATGGCTTTGGAGCAAAGTTAATGATACTTATAATTACTGTTTATTGAGTGCCTACTATTCACCAGGTATTTATATGCATCATTTCTTCTCCAGCAACAATCATATGCAGTAAACATTGTTATTCACATTTTATAATAATGAAGCTGAGGTTAACTTCAGCTTAACAGACAAGCTAACTCAGGGTCACACAACTGTCAAGTGATTGACCTGGAATTCAAAGCCAAGCCTGTCTGACATCAAAGTCCATGGTCACTCTAATACACTGTGGTGCCTCTAAGAAAAGAAACAGTCAAGTTGGCCCTTGATGGACAAGCAGGAATTATTTGATAAGCACCAAGGGGTGAAGGGTACAGGCAGAGAGAGCTGTGTAGACAGACATGGAGCCTGTGGTATGTAACAGGTTTAAGGCATGCACATTGTGTGATGTGGCCACGTCAGAGGTGGAAGGAAAGTCAGGAGCTTAAGGCAATGCTGCAATGGCAATTACAGCCCAGTTTGTAAAGATCATTGTAAGGAGTTTGGACTGTACTTTAAAGACAGGAGGGAGTTACTGGAGTTCTTAAGCAGGGGAATGGTATGATTAGATCTTTGGGGTGGAAGTAAACTCTTTAGCAGCAGTTTTCAAAGTGTGGTCCTTGGACAAGCAGCAGCATTGTCCCCAGTACTCGTCAGAAAGTCTGGGGTGGGGGGAACCGATCTGCATTCCAACAGGCTGGTTCTGATGCTGGTTTATGAAGGACTGGTGAGTAGTTCAAATGAAGATTTGAATGACAACAGCATTAGGACTTGAGTGGCAGTAATGGGTTAACAGGCAATTCATGGATGGGCTCACTTAATAAAGGGAGCGACAAGACAAGGAGGGAGAGGGAAGGCTCTGGGCCTAGTTTTGGCAACAGGTTGCTGGTCAGCTTCTGCCCAGAGAAACAATGCATGGAAAAGAGGAGCTATAGATGTCCAACGTGAGGAGCACAGGACATGAATGTGAAGGTCCAGTGGGACTCAGAGGTGGGGAAGAGTACAGTAAGTCATGGGTAAGCAAAGCCAGTAACAGGGCAGAGCTGGGCCCAAGCCCCATTTGGGACTCATCAGGAGACAGGAGCTGATGCCCTGGGAGGACTGGCTGTGCCCCTGAGACCCACTCCATCTTCACACCTGGCTCTCCCTGCTCTGCTGGATATCCACCATGTGGGCTTGGACAAGTCACCCAGTGTTTCTGACTCCCGTGTCTTCATCCTCAAAATGGAAACTAGAGCACCCTCCCCAGGTCCTCATGAGCAATCAATGACCTCTAGTAAATCTGTGAAGTGTGCCTGGCATTCAGTAACTCTCAGGGGTGTCGCCTTCTCCTTTCTGTCTCCCATGTCCTACACCTGCCTCTCCACAGCAGGCTCTGCTTGTACCTCCTCTCCAGGCCTGAAGCTCAGACCTTCTGCCTTCCCACCCTCTGTTTTCAAACACATGCACCCATGTGCATGCCTGCTGGCTCCTGTGAGATGAGCTCATCCAGGGCAGGGTCCTCCCTGCTCCCAGGTTGCCTGGGTGAGCTCCTCCTTGCCACATCATGTCTGAAGACTGCAAAAGCATGCCTGACCCATGTGTCCAGGGATGTGTGTGCAGTGGGGAGGTCCAGCAGCATTCTAAATGTTCTGTGTGGTGCTGGTGACCTGAAATGCTGCTCTCACCTTCCCTTCTTGTCCTCTGCAGGAAAGGGACAAAGGAGCAGAAATTTGTTTCAGAAGGAAGGTCTCTGGCCATCTCATGGGGAAGAAGTCACCTTTGTTAGGGAGGTGGCAGTGATAGCAAATCCATTTGTCCTCTTGGGATTACAGAAAAATACCCTGGATTGAAAGTCAGGGTCTGTTCCTGAACCTTAAGGTAGTAGCTGAATCTTCCTGGGATACCATTTGTTCACTTGTTAAGTGAGCAAAAGCATTTCTCACATGCTCTGCCTTGTGTCAGCCACAAGTTCACTAATATCCTTACAATCCAACAACTAATCAAGAGCCTACAAGGCCCTGCCTCTCCTATCAGTTGACCCTCACTCTGTCTGCTGCATCCCTACTGGTCTTCTCCTGGTTTCTTGAACATAGCATATTCAGTTCCAGTGTACGACCATTACATTTGCTCTTCCTCCTGTCAAAAATCAATTTCCCCAAGTCTTCAATCTATTTCCAACTCATTGTCTAGATCTAAGCCAGATGTCACCTCTTCTGAGAAGCATTCTTTTTCTGCTACCCCAGAGAACCTTCATCTCTCCTGGTCACTTTCTAACACATTGCTTTGTTATATTCTCTTCAAATAAATTATCACCATCTATAATCATTTTCTTATTATGGGACTATTTGTTTATTGCCCATCTCCCTTCTATGGAATGTAAATTCATGGAGATCAGGAACTACATTTGTTCTGTTATCCCTATACTGTAGCAGGTGGAATAGTCCCCAGCATACAAAAACACTCAGTAATTATGGGATGGATGGATGGATGGATGGATGGATGGATGGATGGAATGCTATGAAAGCACATGTAAAACCTTTGCTAACCTTTACAGCCCTTGACCCCAAGGAATGTAGAGCCTGGACAGAAGAACTCAGTGCAGAGAATTGGTTGTCAGTTTTCAGATGATCCTTTTGACTGGTAAGAAGGAAAGCCCACCAGTGGCTCAGAGGTCCAGGTGCATTTAGCAGGTTGAGCCTTCAAGAAATGATGTTTTCTCTGGGGCTGCCCTTCTGCTGCAGCTGGTGGGACTGAGCATGCTTCCTGGAAATTCCTGCCTCCCCTTCCTAGGCTCCATCTTCGCCAGCAACCCACAGCAGGGCCTTGGCTCAACTCCACCCCACTTCCCATGCTAATATTGTCTTGAGGGAAAAAGAACGTAAACCACTTCATCCCTCTTTCCTCTCCCCATGGGTTGGAAATGTCCAGGATTAGCTGGCTGACTCTAAAATTGACCCCCATTCTTCTAATTTGTTCCCGAGCCACAGCTTCACCTCTCTTCACTCTGTAAGCTAGTTGACCTAACAGGGTATCTGCTTAGCCCCCACCACACATGCATTCTCCAACTGCCATTGGAGTAAACCTTCTCCCACTGTGCTTGCTGGCTATATTTTCTTGAGTATGTCTGTTGGTGGGGAATGGTGAAAACAGCCTGAACATATGCAGCAAGTACCCATATCACCTGTCTGGACTTCTGCATCACCTTACCTGAGACTCCCATGCACTGTGCTCAACCTCTTCTGGCTCTGCCTGCTGACCTTTGCCAATCTTGGCTATAAATTGCTCTAAAGATAGCAATGGGCACTATTTCTTAAGCACTTACTCCATGCCAGATACAACACTAATAATGGCTTTGCAAATATTTTCTCGTTTAATCTTTAAAGAATCTTACAAGGAAAAGTATCAATAACCCCCCATTTTATAGATTGGCAAACTGATGCTCTGAGGTTAACTTTCCAAGATCACATGGCTGAGAAGTGTCAGTCTCAAGCTCCAAACTCAGATGGGTTCACAGGGTGTCCTCCTAACTACTGTGCATAGATTCCTGAGCACACACTGTGCTTTGCTTTCCTGGCAGCACCTGTCATCAAACCCTGTTGCTGTGCACCCCCTAACCCTGCCCCGGCAGGTGGATCCTGCTCATCCTGTGCCTTCCTGTAAAGAACTAGCCCTCCTTCAAAGAATCCAAATGGGACAGTTCTCTCTGTCTTCTGGCTGTCCTTCATTCACAAAAATAAATTTGCGCCAAAAGGTCTTATGGTGTTCAATTTGCTTATCGTCATGCTTTGGCCTCTCTGTTTCTCAGTTCCTGGCCAGAATCATTATGTACTTCTGGGGACTTATTCAGACTATTTTCTTGCCTTCCTATAGCTTGTCAGAAGCAACTGATATCCCACCATTTCTCAGCATGAGAGCCAGGCTGGCTCAGTCTTGCCAGAGGCCACACTGGCAGCTACAGAGGCAGCCAGATGGTAGCCCTGCTCTGCTCCACCCTTTTCAGAACCTGTGGGATTATTTCCTGTCTTCTACAGCTCTCAGATATGCTCCCTTGCTTGATGACAAACTCTTGCTCCAGCTGTGTCTACATGTGCAATTTAGGCAACAAAACAAAACCTTGGATCCTTTTAAATGTCAGTATTTGGTCCATTCAATTAATTTGGGCTGCTCAGACACTACCAACTCCTGCCAAATGGATCTCTTATCCAAACCCAGGAGACACCCTGAGCAGAAGTTCTATGTCCTGGACGGCAGAAGGATGGTCCACTGGGGGCCTGGCTGGCTGCCAGGGGGTGGTGAACAACAGGAAACAGGCAAGAAATCAAAACAAGGGTGGGTGTGGTCAGGAAGCACAGCCAATGGGGAATCTGGCGTTAGTCTGGCCAACAGCAAACGGGAATCAGAAGGAACAAGTCAGGTAGAAGGGCTCGACCTTTAGAAAACCCACCAGCAGGATGGTGCAGCCTGAAACAGAGGCCAGGTCTCTGAGGTTTTGAGGGAAGGGACAGAGGACAGAAGCAGGATACCAGAGTCAGGAACAGCGTAATCATAGAAATGGCAGTAAACCTTAATGGAGCAGTAAGCATTGACTTGGTGTCAGGCCTTCCCATTAACTCACTTAATCCTTATAACAGCCCATGAAGCTGTTACCACTCATACTTTAGTCATAAGAAAATGGGTTCAGAGAGCCTAAGTAACCTGCACAAGGTCACACATTGAGAAAGAGACAGACTTAAACACAGGGCCCCGTGACAGCTGTCTGACATGACACACTGTGAGGACATCTCTGTTGAACCTGGGACAGACACATTTCCCTCTGCCCTGGACCAATCTAAGGTGGGGGCTGGCAAGTGCTGGAGGTTGGCTCTTTGAAAACATGCCTAGAAAGGACAGCAGCACCTGCCACAAGAGCCTACTTCACCCTAGCCCAGTTTAATGACAGAGTGGCTAGATGAAACAAACATTTCTTTTGTATAACTTTTTCAAAATAGAAACTTAATGTTTGCTTCTAGATTTCTTGAAATTTCTTTTTTAAAAGACATTTTCTTGATTATGCTATTATAGTTGACTTTCTCCATTGGCCCCCCTGCACCCAGCACCCCCCACTCCCTCAAGCAATCCTCCCACCATTGTTCATGGCCATGGGTCATGTATGTAAGTTCTTTGGCTACTCCATGTCCTATACTGTACTCTACATCCCCATGGCTATTCTGTGACTACCTATTTGTACTTCTTAAACCCCTCACCTCTTCACCCATTCCCCCACATTCCCCTCCCATCTGGCAACCTTCAGGTAACTAACTGCTTTTCTCTTGCTGCTTTTAAGAGTCTCTTTATCTTTAACCTTTGGCATTTTAGTTATGATGTATATCTCCTTTGTCAATGGAGAGGGGCAGGCTTATACCTGGGAAGATGAGAAGGAAGTTTGTTAGAGGAGGTAAACTCTGAATAGACCTTCAAGAGTAGGTGGAGGAGCTGGTTGGACAGTCCAGGTGGAGGAAATGGCACACTGAAGTTATGACTGTAGGAAAGTGCAAAGTGTGCTTGAAAGTTAGCTGAGCTACAATGTCAGAGGGGCCTACAAGGGGAGCGCTGGGAAGTGAGGCTGAACTCACAGGATGGGACACACTATTAGGGCCTGACTCCCAGGCTGAGTTCTGGAGAAGTAGGGAGGCTGGATAATTTTTTAAGAGGGAGATCATGTATAAGTGTCATCATATAGAAATTAATTTTATTAGAAAAAGAATATTAATAGCCACCATTAACTGAGCACTTATGTATTACCAGGCATTGTGCTTTGTGTGTGTTACCTCATTTATCCTCCTAACAACCTGAGTTGATGACTGTCATGTCCATTTTACAGATGATAAAAGTGAGCGTGGAGAGGATGTGGATCTGGCAGGGCTAGACTTGAGCCCACTTTGGTTTGGTGCCAGTGAGGCAGGGCAATGTAGTCACAAGACAGAATGGTGGAGGGAGGGAGAGCTGTGTCCTTAACATTGACCTCATCAGGAGGGCCAGGCAGGGGCTGAGGGAGTGGTTGGCTAGATGTTTAGCCCTTTAGATAAAGGGCTAGACAGAAACCCTGAGACGCTGTGTCCCCAAGATCATTGCCAACCAGCTGGGTGACATGGTGGAGTGGTAGCATATGTACCAGACTGTCCTGAGTGCAGTGGCATCAACAGCGAGGTTGTGAGGGTAAAATGATGCTTCTTTCTAGCTTCTCTTCAGTCTTTTTCTTCAGAGAGGCCACTGAATTTGTTGCAGGTTCAGGATGCAGCCTCTGACCCAAAGTGCCCAGGTTTGAATCCTAGTGTGTCACTTACTTTATGCGCAACCTTGGGCAAGTTCCTTAGCATCTTTATGCCTCATTTTCCTGATCTGTAAAATGGGGATTGTAATAGTAACTTAGCTCATAGAGATACTGTGAGCACTGAGTGAGGTAAAGTGCTTACTTACTTCAGTGCCAGACATGCAGAAGGGCTACAGGTGTGAGCTGTGTGAGTATCACAGCCCTGATCCTGCATGGTACTCATTGCTTAGATACGTTAGGGTCTTCTAATTGCTCTTCAAGGTGAGCATTACACCTGCCCCCAGGCTCACCTATTGCACACTTCTGGATCCTGTCTGTCCTGCCTTCTAGACTTCTTCCAGCCCCCAAGATGTACTATACTACTTCATGCCTCAGGGCTCATCCCGGGCCTCATCACAGGTAAATCGTGTTCTGGTGAGGGAGTGACATCCTGGGAAAGCCCGTGGACCTCTTAGACTCTGTCAGCACCCTGGTCTACCTGTTCAGGGTTCTGTGGATGACTCCCTTATAACATTCATTATAGCTGTCACTTTACAAAGATTTTCTTGACCATCAGATGACTCTCTGCCTCCCGAATGGACTGTAAGCTCTTTGCTCATAGGGGCCATGACTGCTCAGTCCTGCACCCTTACGTACCACCCATATTCTCTGGAGCAGGCCAGAGAATAAGTAAAGAGTGGTGAGGAGGGGAGAATTGGGAAGGGGCAGGGGATTCTGCAGACAATCCCTGACTACCTCAGGGAGGGGCAGAACCCAGGGCACAGTGCTTCCAGGGGCCCCTGGTGAGCTCAGTGACCTCATGTCACCCTCAGCTAGACACAGTGATCCCTCACCTATCGTGGGAGTTACATTCCAGAGACACCCGCGATAGGTGAAAATCCGCGAAGTAGCAGCGTCATATTTATTTTATTATTTATATATATTTAAGGCTTTATAAACCCTTCCCACACTCCTATAAACCTTTCCCACTCTCTTATTAACCTTTCCCACACTCTTATAAACACTTCATATACTCTTAAACACTTTCTACACTCTTAAACCTATGTAATTTTAACAACATATAAAATTCTATATGGGTACTCACCAGTGAAGTATACTACAACTTGAATGATGAAGATCATGAACTATGTAGCTGTGCAGTACTGATGGTGATGAAGATGATGACGATGAGATGAATGAACTGCACAGCCAAGAAGAGCATTACAGTTCTTCTGAAGGCACCACTTCATCAGGCACTTCATCAGGTGGTACAGTATCTTCACTCTTGGCCATAATTTCTACTTCCGCCAAAGGCATAGGCATAACTGATCTCTTCATCCGAGTGATGAACATGGTTATGGGGAGTTGCTGGCACTGCTTTTTATCCACAGAGGCAGCTTCTCCATGCAGAGAAACACTCTTGAGTCCAAAGCATCTCTGAAATTTGTCAAATCAGCCCTTGCTGGCACTGAATGGGGTTGGTCTGGTGGGAGAAACACTCAACGGTCCTGCTTCTGCGTCATTATCCTCATCTTCATCCTCATCACCATGATGAATGTCCATGCTTTCTGTAAAACTATCATAAAGTTTCTTGGCCTTAGTCCAGATGGTGTTGGTATCCAGAAAGATATTCTTCTTCCTGCAGTCATTTATCCACAGGGCCAATGCAGACTCCATCCCCACAATTGGCCTTATTGCAGGAAGTGACCACCCTCTTTGCAGTCTTGTTAAAAGTCATTGTTGCCGTAGACCTAACATTCTTCTTGTCTTTCTTTATGTAGTGAAGAGTAGATTCATTGATCCTGTAATGGCGGCCTACAGCCGCATAGCTTTTGCCTTCCTTTAACATGTTGAGAAGTTCCACCTTTTCTCTGATGGTAAGCATATTCCTCTGGTGCTTGGGTTCACTGCCAGAGCCTTAGAAGGCACAGAACATCTGGGTGGCATCATAGGGCTTGAAATAAATTCAGACTTTTACAAAAATTTCACAAAAACACAACACCACAGATCAACACTATGCTCAGCGATCAGACGTCGATGTGAAATGGACAAGGAGAGATGCTGAATGTATGGGAACAGTGCAGGAAAGCAAACAGACCAATGCTACGGTCACTGAGCCAATCAGCGCCCAGGATACAGAACACAGTGCTGTGGTTCACCTTCCATTCACCTTCCATTCCATCAGCCAGTAGTGTGCTGTGTACAATCTCATGTGGGCAAACGTGCGCAAGAGGTAGTGGCATACTGCATTTCCATTGTGTATAGTATGGTATTCATCCGCTGATGAAATACATACTGTATTTTATTGCAATTTAATATTCTTTTAATATATTTGAATTAACATTTTTGTATTTTTATATTGTTTTAATTTTTTAGGCAAAAATAATTAAAATCATAAATATTATATAAATACCTATATACCTCAAAGTCCTGTGATATAGCAAAAACTCCGCAATAAAGAATTAGATATATGTTTTTTAAAAACCCGCGATACAGTGAAGCTGCAATAAGTGAACCGCGATATAGCGAGGGACGACTGTACTCAGCCAGAGCCTAATGGGTGTCATCCCTCTGTGGAAAGCCAAGCTTGCTGGACTCAGAGCACCTTCCTACCTAGTGTTCATGGATGATGCCAGCCCCCATTCTCGCAGCCTCAGGCCTTGTTTGGAATTCCATGAGCCTTTTCTACATACAAGGAATCTCCAGAGACAATTACCTTGGAAAGAAGGTTTCCAGGAATGTTCAGTACAACCTTATTGTGTGCAAGATTTTCTATTCCAAGTGTGGCTTCCCAAAGCTTTGCAGAGTTAAGTAACACAATTATAGAGTTAAGTAAATGACAGCAAAGAATGTGAGGCACTGTGGGGACTGAGTGGCAGGTGAAACAAGGTGTGTGTTGATGTGACTTGCAAAGCAATGGAAAGCTGCTGCCATGGAGGAGCAGCTGGCCTCCATGGAGGACAGAAAGCGGGACAAGGGAACAGGGGTGGACAGTGTGAAAAAAGGCCAGAGAATAAAGATCTGGAGGAAGTGGGTCCAAGAATTCAAAGGAAGCTGGTGGGGGTGGGGCATCATTTGATACACTATCTCTGAAGGAAGAGACTGTGGAAAACAACTGCTTCTGGTTTACAAGCTGTGTGTCTCTTCTTTCTTTGAGCTTTCCCAAGTGATGGGACAGGCCCAAGACAGGTTTTTGTGGGGCTTCAGAGCCAGGCAGTCATAGCAGAGAAGCACATTGTGTCAGCAGAGCTGTGAGTGTGTCCCAGGTCACCTGGAAAAGGCCACCAGGGGCCAGGCATCCAGGGCCTCTATCTTGCATGGAGGTGGAGTAAGCCTGGTTGCGTCCCCCCAGACGTTCTTACAATTCACACTAGGTTACAGTTTGTCTCCAGGGGTCCTTGTTGAGAATAACATCATTGTCATGTTTATCATCATCATCATCACCATTGTCATGATTTTAATAACAAATATTTACTGGATACTTACTGTGAAGCAGGCCCCATTTACAACCATTGTCTCATTCTCTCTCTCACCAATTCTAGGAGATAGGTACTATTATTATCCCCACTTTTTATATGAGGAAACTGATGCTTAGAGAGGTTAAATGACTTACTTTGTTACATACAGCAAATAAGTACATAATAGTCCAGACAGATCTGTCCCACATGGAAGGCTAAGTCTCAGTAATGGCCCGTCGTCGGAGTGGCAGGACTCAGCAGTGTGCACAGCTTTTAAGGCTCTTTCACATCCATCATCTCTCTGGACTCTCACATAATGTTGATAGGCAGGCACCGCTTCATTATATAGCCCAGTAAAATGAGTCCCAGAGCGGGGGAGTGAGTTGGCATGGACACAAATGGTCGGCAAGAGGCAGACACAGGTCTCCCAACACCTCCCATTCTCTTGTTTGCTTGGCTCTGTGCACGGGAGTCACTGCCAGGTGGAAGGAGGCCGAGGGAGGTCTGCCCAGTGGTGCTGGGCCCTGCTGGTGGGAAGGAATAGAGTTTCGCTGGAAAGGGAACAACAGGTGTCTAAAAGAGGAGGCAAGGGAAACAAAAGAAAGGTTTGTTCACTTCAGCGCATCCAGGACCTGGCACTGCCCTCAGACCCCGAACTGCACAGGTGCTGCTCTCAGGGGCAGTGCAGGGCAGACCCTGCTGTGGGTCTGCTGTAGTCCCTGCCACAGCCCTCCTAGGAGAAGAGCAGGGCCACACCAAGCCTTCAGGCACGGAGCAGTTGGAGCAATTGCAGCAGCCGCATGCCTGCTATCAAACATTATGAGGCAATGAATAATAAGTTTGGAAGTCACCTCCAGGCTGGCTGCAGCCTGCCCCCTTCTTGTAAATTCCACAACATCCAAGAGATAAAAAGAGGAACCTCAGAAGTAGAGCACAGAGCTCTTCAAAGAACACTGTCAATCAAAAATGAGGCTCAAGGTCTTTCTCTCAAAGGGAATGTATCACACAGCCCTGTGTGTACACACACACACACACACACACACACACACACACACACACACACGACACAACCAGGAACCTGGAGACCAGAAAACCCTGCTGAACGCCGTTTCCAGCCCTCCTCCTCTTCCTTCTCTGGCTCTTGGTGACTCCCTGGTCTGGTTTCACAGCCCCCAGGATTGCACTCCCAGACTGCTCTCTCCAGATGGTGATGCTCCTTCAGACCTTATTGGACTTCCTTCTCTGAGACAAAATGTCCCTGCCTGGTCCCTGTTAGCTGCTGCTCTCAGTCTGACACAGCTTCCTCCTCGGAGCTCCTTCCCCTTGAGCACTCCAAGCCCTCAGTTTGCTGACTGCTTCCATCTTCTTGAGCAAAACAGGCCAATTCAACTAGTTCTACCTCTAGTAGCCAGGAGAAATGACAATGTGGGATTTAGAACTGAGGGAACCTCTGGTTGGACACTTCATTTTACAGTGGAGGAAACTAAGGCCCTACAGTAGAGTGACTTCTCTCAGAGTTAGTGGCCCCACTGTGAGGAGAGCCAGGTTTGCTGACTCCCTGTCCACTGCTCTTTCCCCAGAGAGCACAGCCTTCCCCAACGAGTGGCTAGACAGGGGCAAGGGCTTGGCTGAGTGCCCTTGCGCCCACACTTCCCTCAGCCTCCCACACCAGCGATTGCTAGCATTTTCACACTTCTAGCCCCTTTTGTTGCCAGTCTGGCTTCATGACACATTATCTCCTCATCTCAGACAGCTTTACAGCATCGTGTCTTTTTCACTAAGGTAAAATAAAACGAATGAACGTCTTTTGGGACAACCTGATCCTAAGAGTGTGCTGCCAATACCCTGGGGTGCATTAAAGCCAAGGTAGTTAATGACTGTTCTATACCAAGTCAATTAAACATGAAAAACAACCACAAAACCTCCCTGGTTTCTTTTAGCTTGTCACTGCCCTTTTCCATCCCATTCCTGCCTCCCTTGCCCCAAATTTACTGTTGGCTAGAGACAAAGGAAAGCAAGACAGGCTGGGGGCAGTGACCCTGCAGTGTCCACAAGGGGCAGCTTTGCTGTTTGGCCTGGTTTGGGGAGTATCTATTTGTGAATAGACAGAAGTGCCCTGTTGGAGCTTGGGGCAAACTCGCCCTGGGTGTATGGTCAATCTGTATGTGCCCAGGGAAGGGTCCTTCTGGGATTCTGCTCATTTCCAGCTTTCTCTCCATTTGGAATTGCTTTACCACAATGTCATTGTAGGCCAACTTTTATAAACCTGTGGAAAGATTTTCAAATTTCAATCAAAGTTTGCCTTTGTGAAGGAAAGCTGAGTATAGGGAAACAAACTTGAGGCTAGAGTTGTTTGCTTTGGTTAATTGATTTGAAGAAAGGACCGGATGCCATGTTTACCTCCTACTCATATTATCAGTTTTGGTTTTCCTAACATCATCTTCAATTCCTTCATTCCAACCAATTTTCTTTTTGTCTCTTTCTCCTCCCAAGGTTTGGACAGGGTTGGGCTGCTAATTTGCCATTAACCACATGCAGAACTGATGTTGCACCTGCTGGGCCTTTGTGATTGACTGCACTCAAGTCAGAGCCAGTATCATTAAAGGGAGGAGGTTCTGAAAGGCCCAGACAGCTCTTCAGAGAGGCCCTAAATGCAGATGTGAACAATCTGCTACTCAAACCTCACTTTCTGACCCAAGGGTTGATTCACTTGATAGCAGTGATCAATACTGTCTTACAAAAATACTGAATGAGGACATTTAAAAAAATTTTTATATTAAAAATCTCTTACAGCTGCACTCTAGTTTCTTTTCAGCTGATCTCACTTTATAAGGCCCCAAGTTTGTTAATCTATGCTAATGACCTGGCTGCTTTAGCCAATGGAACATGAATTGGGAGTGGAGGGTTGGGGGGAGATGTAGAAGGAGATGACCTTTGCCTTATTATACATCATAAACTCCCTTGTGTTTAAAATGAGGGCCAGCATGCCTATCTCCCTGCTTTTCTTCAGTGATTTGGGCAGAGTTGCGTGTGTATACTCTTTCAGAACTGATTGCCTATTTATAGATTGTTGGGCACTTCACGTTTCCATATTTCTTTCTTCATATTTTGCATCAACTGATCATCCACCATAATTAGAAGGAATTAAAGAAGCTTAAATGTGAGCCAATGACAGCTAATCCACGATACATGCCTAGCTTATAAAACATGGTTCCTAAGCACTAGTGTAAGTCAAACTTCCTGGGCAACTTGTTGCGAATACCGATTCCTGGGTCCTACCACCAGAGTCTGCAGGGGTCTGGGATGAGACTCAGGAATTCACATCTTAATTAAGCCCTTCCAGTGATTCTGATGCAGGTGGTTATAGACTATATTTTGAGAATCACAGTGAGAGTTGCTGAGAAGAATCCTAACACTTTCTGAATCCTACATCCTTGGGCTAGGGCCAAGGCTAAGGAAGCCTAGGGAATTGAAGTGACTAGCCTACATCACTTAGTTAGTGCAGAGCATGGTCTAGAACTGAGAGTCAGCTCTGGGCTTTTCCCACCACTCCATTTATAGTGGAGCAGACCAACAAGAGTGAGCTTGCTTTGCAATTGGATGGAGTTAAGTTAGATATAAGAAGAACTTCCTGACAGAGGGAAGTATTGAGGAAGCCTATACCATCTCCTTTCCCAGAGGGCGTTAATGCAAGATAGACTCCTCAGGTGTGGACACTTAAGGTGCAATGTGGAGGCAAGAGAAAGGAAAGAAACATCTTCAGAACAAATTCTTGTGATTTTGCATGAAAAGGACCATAGACTCTTCTTTTAGTTCTTTTGTGGCACCTAATTTTAATGTCAATGGCAACATAAGTGGCCAGTGGTTCAGGAACCCCAAGGTTCAGTCTCAACTCTGATAAGGACAAGCTTTGTGATATTAGGCCACTTGCCCAAGTTCTTGCTCTCCATTTCCTCAACGAGAAACAAATCGTTTGCTTTAGATTGTTTCAATTTCCGTGGTTCCATCATTTTTATCTTTTATGTTAACCACACCCCCCATCAAAGTGTTTTATACAGCATAGGATCTCAGTGAAGTTTTACTGACTAAACAAGTGGATAAGTTGAATGAAAAGCTACTCAATGTTGAGAATCCAGGAAACCTACCCACCAGTTTGCTCTTTGAGCCCTTTATTCTAGGACATTTGAGTCTACCCTGAACAGTCTGTAGTGATCCTTCCTACATTTTATACTTATTTAGTATTTAGAGGGGTCTAACCTCAAATGAACATTAGTGACCATTCAGACCTTGGATATGCTATAACTACTTAGAGCCGCTCCTGTTGCAGAGAAGCCAGACCTGAGTAACATCTCCCTAGTAGTGCGGTGCCCCATCTCATGTGGCCACCCCACTGATGGGCTCTCTCTACCCCTTTCAGAAAGCAGACCTGGCCGTGGCAGGACTCACCATCACTGCTGAACGGGAGAAGGTGATTGATTTCTCGAAGCCATTCATGACTCTGGGAATTAGCATTCTATACCGAGTTCACATGGTAAGCATTTATATCATTAATCTTATTTGTATGCAGACATCAAGTTATGTTAGATTTAGGCACTTAAATGCAAATGTGCTGGGCTATCATTTGTCTCCTCAGCTGCACTTTTGCAAACAGGTGAATGGAAAAGTTTCACTCGTGAACTGTCCCCTTAAAATTGCTTCTGCCCCACTAAACAGGTATGTCTAAAAGTGACCGTTCAACCCTTGGCACATAGTGTGTCAGTGGGTGATTGGCCCTGTTGCTCACTCTGTTTCCTCTGAGAAGACAGGGCCCACAGCACAGATAAGCGCCCCAGCCCTGTTCCAGACTTCCCTGATCCTCAATTCCACTTCTGCTTGCTCTGAGTTTTGCTTCTGGTGAGAGAATAGAGACTCATTCCACTTCTGATTATGTGTACAAGTGAATAAAGAACAAACAATTTAATGCTATTTACCTCTGGTATGTCCCCTCTTCTGCATATTTCAAAAAAAAGTATGTCTCTGGTTAGGTTGTTTGTGAAACCACACCAATGGGCAGCAGAGGATAGACATGAGACCACAGTAGACCAGCTGGTGGGGGTTGGGGCATGGAAGAGTACCTTGGCTCTGCCTCAGACACAAAGTGAATACTATTACATTGACAGCACCTAGTTTACTTTGTCCGGTTTTTGTAGTGAGCTAGAAGAACTTTTGTCTCATCTTTTTTTCCAAACTGGCTCTAAGTGCATAGCTATTGTATGGATTTCCCAATACTGAAGTCATTATAGATGTCTGAGGTCATGTGGCATATTCCAATATATAAGCTGGAAGGACAAGGCTGCCCAGCAGAGAGGACTCCCAAATTCCAACTCTAGAAAAGGGGAGACCTATATTCTCAGCCCCAGCCTGAACCCACATAGCAGACAACTGCTAAGGCATTAGAAACTGGCACATTTCTCCAAGAGGAAGGTCTCCCCATCATTGCCACAAGGCAGCTCAGAAGAGCACTGGCTGCATGAGGCTTTTGTCTGATTACTGCCCAGCTTGGGAGAGAAGGCCAAATCATCTGGAAGAAGAGAACATCCAAATCCCAAGCTTCCCAGGTGGAGACAGAAAGAAATGTGAGGATGTGGTCATAGTCCTTGTTGACAATGTTGTAGGTGTGTCTCTATGGATCAAGGGGGATTTCCTCATTTCTCATCTTTCCATGATGATGATAGCACCCATCCACTGAGCACCTCCTCTGTGCCAGACACTCTTTCAAGCACCTGTGATGTCAGCTGTTGTTACAGGTTGGATTGTGTCCCCTCAAAAGATATGTTCAAGTTCTAACCCCCAGGACCCGTGAGCATGATCTTATTGGGAAATAGAATATTTGCATGTGTAATCAAGCTAAAATGAGGTTATATTGAATTAGGGTGGGTCCTAATCCAATGACTGGTGGCTTTATAAAAAGGGAAATTTGGACATTGACACACACAGGGAAAGACTATGTGAATTTGGAGACAGAGATTGGAGTGATTCATCTATAAGCCAAGAAATGTCAAGGATTGCCAGCAGCCACCATAAGCTAGAAGAGACAAGGAAGGATGCTCCCCTAAAGACTTCAGAGAGAGCATGGTTCTACTGACATCTTGGTTTCGGCCTTCTAGTCTCCAGAAATATGAGACAATACATTTCTGTTACTTTAAGCCACCTAGCAGCCCTAGGAAATTACAATAATAAAGTTGTTCTTATTTTAGAAATGAAGAAACAGGTGCAATTGGTTTTAAAAAACTGAACAAGACCACTTACCAATAAATGAAAGAGAAGCGTTAAAACCCAGGAATGGTGTGATCTGAGCCTGTGTTCTCCAAATGACACCAGGTCTCATCTCCATTCATGTGAATTTTGAAGAATTGTTCTGTACACCCTTTTTCATTTGGTCCTCAGGACTGTTCTCTGAGGAGAAAAGGACAAGGACTGTAATTCCCATTGTAGAGATAAGGAGCCAAAGTCACGCATGGAACTAACACAGGATGGGGCCTAGAATCCAGGTAGCACAGCTCTCAGGACAGCGCTCTCACCATAGTTACACCTGGCTGTGCTCCTAGGCGGTATTCCGGCTAGCATTGTTTTCGGAGCCCACCCCACCATCCTCCAGCAACTGAGCCCTGAGGGAGCACCAAAAAAGAAGTGGAGAAACATGGCCTTTGTGGCCAGGCCATACAACTAGGCTATGGCTTTAATTTCTTTATTAATACCAAGGAAACTAGAGCCCTGCTTGTGACCCAGTGGACCATGAGGAACCATGTGGGTGAAAGCACCTGCTACTGCGTATTTCCACTTTCCACAGCCGTCTGCTGCTAGGCTACACACATTACCCAAGGTACCACTGTATCAATTCTGACAAGAGCTGAACTTTAACTGACCAACATGTCCTCTGGACAGGGTACATTGTATTGACCAAATGTTTTCTACCACCTGCACACCTATTAGTTCCCTTACATTAGTTCCTGTGGTGTGAAGTTTTGTGTCAGCATGGAGAGGCAATGGTGCCCAGATATTTGGTCAACAACTAATGTAGATGTTGCTGTGTATTTTGTAGATGTGATTAGCATTAATGACCAGTAGACTTTAAGTAAAGGAGATTACCTTGGTAACATGAATGGGCCTCATCCAATCATTTGAAGGCCTTCAGAGCAAAAGTAGGTTACCCAAAGGAGAAGCTAATTCTACTTCAAAACTATCACATAGAAAACCTGTCTGAGTTTCTAGCCTGCTAGCCTGCCATTATTTTGGATCTACCATCAAACATAGTCACATAAGCCAGTTCCTTAAAATAAATTTCTTTACAAACCCACACAGATATGCACACACCCTACTGGTTCTTTCTTTCTGAAGAACCTGATGCATCTTCTCTATCTGGTCAGGATTCCTCCCCCTCTTCTAGCCCCCATACTGGGCATCAGTGTGTCACACAGTCACTCAGATCTGATTTACAATGGGGCCATGCTGAGTAAAGACTGAGTGCTGCCATGAGCAGCTTACACTGAGCAGAACTGACAGTTAATGCATTTATCAAACAAATATTTGCTGAGTGCATCTTTCTGTGTGTGAGTCAGTGTGCTCAGAAAGTACTCAAAAGTCAGCTAGTGAGAGAATAATTCCATACCAGGTAGGGAACCTGGTGAGAACAAATTTGAGATGAAACCAAAGAGGCAAAGAGGAGGAAGCTAATGATGAAGGATAGCCTGGCAAAGTCCACCATAAAAGCCTAAATATAACGTTACAGAGAGAAGTTCTCTCTAAGAGATGTAACTAGTGTTACATTAATGATATTAAAAGTTGAATACTGTGTGTTCATGAATTCTCTCTAGCTAATAGTTATCTGTAAATAAAAATATGCTTAATTTTATTTACAATCGTTCAGGACCCAGAATGTCTATCTTAGTTCTGTGTCTATGAGGTCAGCTCTGTTATGAGTGATTGTTACTAAAAAGTAATCAAATCTATGTGCAAAAGGAAAAACAATCAATGACCAATGAAGACTTACTACAAAGCCCTCCAAAATAACAAGTGGTAGCAGGTATGTCTCTGAAGTCTAAAGATAGGCAGAAATCATTTGTGAATTACCAGAAATCTATGATTTTCTAGGTTTTTTCATGAACGTGGATCATAAAGAGTTTATTATGAGATATTTTCATTCTTCCCAACCTTGAGAATAGACTCTGTTTCTGCTTATGCAGAAATCAGGACCAAAATCAGAAGAATGTTTTCCTCTTTTTATCACTTACTCCCTGCTACTCTGAGGCTGGCTAGGGATTCTGGGGTTAGCATTTGTTATGGCTGACCCCTCCCAATTGTTAAAACTCTCCCCATTCCTAGCATTTAAATCGCCATTTTTTTTCTGCTGACTCTCCATCTGGTTAATCTCACCCACTCCCAAATCTGTGAATCTAACCTTGGCTGTTCCCCCAAATTCCAGTAGCATGTTTCTAACACATTACTAGACATGTCCATCTGAATGTGTTACAGGTGCCTCAGATACAGTGCCTCAACTGCATTCAGTATATTTCTTCCCATCTCAGATAATGGCATCTCCATCCAGTTATCTGAGCCATCCTTCACTTTCTTTATTATGCATGTTCAACTGGTCAATTCCCTCCTAAATTGTTTTCAGATATACAGGGGTAGGCAAAAGTAAGTTTACAGTTCATGTGGAAAAGACATGCAGGTTGTGATTATTACAAAAAAGAATAAACCCTGTGTTATCATGTACTTACAACTGAAAAGCTACTTTTGCCCACCTCTGTACTGTCCCCACCCAATCTACCTTTGCTCAGGCTCTCTTCATCTCTAACCTGTACTGCTGCCATGCCAGTGGCCTGTACCCTCCCTGAGGTCCGGGCATTTCTTTTCATTGCCATGTCCCCATCAGTGGGCCACAGTCATAAGCATGCACATAGAAGCAAGAGAGTCAAAATCATGGATTCTGGAGCTAGATTGCACAGGTTTGTGCCCAGATCTGACACTAACTGCATGTCACATGTTTCTCAGTTTCTGAATCTATAAAAATAGTTTGTCATACAAATTTAATGCTGGATATATATGTAATGCATATATAGTGCCTGTCATACACAATAAAGCTATTGTATTTAATAAATGTCAATTGTTCCCACCTGTAATCCATTCTCAATTCATACTGCAGCTTGAGAGTTGTTTTTAATTTATTTTAATTATTTTTTTACAAATGTAATCATACTAATGTCTTACTTAAAATCATTCACTGGCTGCCCATCAAGTACAACCTTCCTGGCACGGACAATGAAGACAATCACTCCTGTCCCCTTTCCAGTTTTTCCCTTGCAGGCTCCTTCACCCCATCATGCTGACTGCTTGCCCGTCATGTCAATCTCTCCTGCCTCCTTATGCAGGTTCATGCTCATCTTCTTGCCTCTCAACCATCTAACAAACTTCCTTAGTTTTTAATACCCAGCTCAAATGTCACTGGCTCTTCAATGTGACTCCACTAGATGGAGTGATTGCTTCATTCTCTGAGCTTCTGTCCTCAGCTTACCTCTATCACAGTATTTGTTGTTGCATTATATTACTCTTTGGTTCTCTCCCTCTCTCAGTAAATCCTAGAAGGTGATACATTGTGAAAAATGTACCATTTTTTCAGACCATACATTTTTATGCTATGATTTTTGGTATGGCAAATGTGGTCATTTTAACATGCAGTGTTTGCTTAATAAATATGGAAGAAAGAAAGGAAGAGAGGGAAGGAGGTACCCCATGATGCTGTGGGCAATGAGCACCACTTTCATTTGTGGCTTGTGGTTGGGCAGCACTGAGCTCCATAAGCCTGGATTCTGTCAGAATGAATGACCTAAATAACATTTTTCTAGACTTTACCACATTAGTCTTAAGAACAAAAAGAGATGGGAGGCAAATGTTTCAAGCAACTCACATACATCTGCTCAGACCTGGCCATGGCTGCCACCTGAACTCACTCTCTCTCCCTGTCTGATGCCTGCATATGTCACACAACATAACACCCACATGAGAAAGATTCAGAATCCCTGGCTGGGGCAGGTGAGCTTCCAGGCCAGACACAAAGAGCCCCATTTTTAGAATCTGGGTCCACCTTCCAAATATGGAAGATGTCAAATGACAGGACACCTGAATTTCAAGACCTTTTTTATTTCTTTGGCATATAAGCTCCTTTATTCTTATTGAGAAGTTCAGCATATTTAATACAGCAGTATGACCCCAAGGACATTGTGCATTTTAGAGTTTTATTATATTGGTGAATCATAAAAGCTCTCAAGTAGCTGTGTGAATTGGGAGGAAAAGAGCATAGAGAAACACAAAACACACTTGTATTTGACATTGGAGTATATAATTTAGTTTTCTCTCTTTTTTCTGTAACAGAAATTTGCCTAACAATGTCTTGCTCAAACTAATAGTGAAGTGAGTTTGTATTCCTCAAGCACACATTGACTATTGCAGCCAGGCACCATCAGAGTGTGCTGCAAACCAGCCTGGGAGCCAACATTGGGCGTACACAATCCCCAAACGGCTAATCATGTTTAAAAAGTTCAGTATTGACATATTCAAAGAGGTTGGGTTTGTGTCCAGAATAGTTGTATGTTGACTAACATTTGTGAGGTATATCTTTATTTATAAAGCACTTTTGCATACAGTCTCTGGTTTAAAGCACGCAATCCCCCCAGGCAGGTAGTGTGACCCCCATTTTACATGGAAGGATTCTGAGGCTGGTGGTGGCTACTGCAGTGGAGACAGGGCAAGTAGTGCAATGGCGGAGGTCACGTTGAACCCAGATTTTCTTTCTCCAAGTCTACACGCTCCCAACTACCTATCTTTATGGTATAGTAGGTGCATTTCTCTGTGTCAAGGCCATGTTTTAGGTGGTCTTTCAAGACTTTTTCCAATCTAAGGATACTATATTCCATACAGGGTCTCAAGTCAGTGAGAACATCTCCCTTTAAAGTGTGAATTTACTATTTTTCCCCTATAGTGTCCTGTTCCATGTTTGATTAACAAATGGAAAAGATTCATATTCTCTTCTTAGCTCTTGGCTAGAGTTATCAAGCTCAAGAAAAGTGAAAAAACAGTAATTAAAAAGTGAGAAAGAAATAAATGTCAACATTAAATTAATGTTCAGCATTATTGCTGTACATATTATCCCTTTTTCAAGAAGATCTGTTTCATTTTAGAAAGACTGTCTAGGGGAATGGAGAACAATGTTAAGTAAACCAGTGAATCATTTCTAATACTGTGTGTATTCTATTATAAGAAAGCAGAAAATGAATAGAGTTATATTTCTTAAAACTAAGTAACACAATAGCCTATATAATGGAAATATGGCTTCTCAAATCATTGTAATATTGATTCTTCATTGAGTACTCCTCTCAAGAAGCTGAAGGTGTTTTATCAACATTACTTTAGTAATTCTCATATTTCCCCTTCATATTGATTGCAGTGTTTCATTTTATGGAAAAAGAAAATGGCACCCAGAGAAGGTGGTGGAGTGGTTTGCCTAGGGTCACCCAACAAGGCAAGGCCAATTCCAGGGTTTGAACTTAAGCCTACTCATACCAGATTTCCAACAAGCAAAGTGAGACTAGATATGTGGCAACCTGTGTGTTTTATGTAAAAGGAATTAATATTTTAATATATTAAAATATTTAATATTTTAATATATTAAAATATTTAATATTTTAATATATTAAAATATTTAATATTTTAATATATTAAAATATTTAATATTTTAATATATTAAAATATTTGGGTGTTTATATATTTAGATATTTGGGTGTTTTATGTAAAAGGAATTAATTGCTTACTTTTTTCCCCTCTTGGAGTCAGAGGTGTGAAGTTCATGCTGAACAAAAATATCATCGACATTCATTGCAGACACACTGGGGGAAGGTATCCACAGGTTAGTGGGTTGGGACAAGAAGAAATCATGTTCTTCCACCTCTCCCAGAAGGAGTAATGGAGACTGTTGTCCTATCTGCTCATTCCAAGAGTTGAAAGAAGCTTCTCAATAAACTGCCCTTTAGTTCCAAAGACAGGCAAAACCACATAGAGGACATGCAGAGCCTTTGCCGTTGGCTCCACTGTGAGGGAATGGAGTGTAGAGAAGGCAGACAACTGGTATCACTAGTTTGTGCATAGGGTAGTGGTGACTAGGGTACACAGCCCTTACACAAACACAAGAGCACCCACTACACATCTGACTCACTTGTCTGTCTGAAAAGGCTGAAATTGTGCTGAGTTCAAAGGTTGGAGTCACTGGCTTCCAAGAGCCATCCTTCCAGAAGAGAACCTGGTATTACCCTGGGGAACCCTTATGCTTCCTATTGAATATCTCATAACCCACAGAAACTCCAGGACTTATGGAAAGTGACCGTAACCAGATGGCAATATTCCCCAAGCGTCTATAGCATATATCCCTATAGGATAGAAAATAGTAATTCTTGTCCATCAAGAGAACATCAGCACAAAAGAAAGTTCCCTTCTTTGTCACACACCAGCTCCCTCCCTCCCATTCATCCCTGATCACCATCAGGCAGTGGGGAGGAAACACAGATACGGCCCTCACTACATGTCACTGAGTTCTCAGAACGACCCAGGAGACAGGTTCTGTTAGTGCCTCCAGGTTACAAAAGGAAACAGAGGCCCAGGGGACTTAAGTAACTTGTCCAATGTCACACAATTTGTAAGTGGTAACAAGCCAGGATTCAGTCCTAGGCAGTCTGGCTCCAGAGTCTGTGTTTAAATTCACTACCTGTCCTGGCTCCCAAGTATATGACTCCAGACTCTGAGGAAACAATTGTGTTCTTATTATAACATCGTTTCTTCCGGTACACACCAAATGAAGTGTCAGTGAATTAATAGGCTTTTTTAAGGATAAGAGGAATTTTCTACATGCAAGGGTAGTTTGATGCCACTTCACAGTGCATGGGCAGCTCTGCTGCTAGCATTCAAACTATCTCACCACGCCAGGATTGGTCACTTGGTGAGCAGCCCTTTGGGTCCCTCCCACCATCAGATAGCATCAAGGATGATGGCTCTGGTGTGGTCAGTCTGAAGCACAGTATGAAAGTCAAGGGAACCACTCCTAATTCTGGTGCCATCTAGTTTTCATCTCATCTTCAGGGCTTGACCTGTTCTAGACAATTGGGGCATAGACTATATAGAACAAATTATCTACCTTTGAAATGTTTGTATTCACCAGAAGGAACAGGCCCAACCCACAGTCAACAGAGAGGTGTACAAGCAATATAAATGCCTATAGATACAAAAGACCTACAATAACTAATGGTGGTCATAAGTAAATAATGTTTAAGTATACTTTAAGGGGGTGAGATGGAGTAGGTTGGGATTCTGTTGGCTTTGGGGAGAAGGTGTGGTGTTAATAAGTGACAATTTTAGGAGCAAGTTGCAAAGATTAATAGGAGAAGAAGATGCAGCACAGCTGCCATGTGAAGGAAGGAGAGTATGGCATCTGGGGGTGCAGTGCAACAAAGGAGCACCAGAGAAATGGAGCCTCCACCCATGATTTCAGCAAGGCACTTGACCTCCCTGGGTCAAGACCCTCCCCAGTGCTTCCATCTGTCTATATGGAGAACTGGGTATTGACATCCAAAGAACACGGTGAAGCACTTTCAGTTCTTTAGAAGAAAGGTGACATCATCAAGTATCATTTGGGTTAAGGGAAATTTATTCGGAAGAAATGCCTATAGCATATGGCATCTAATTTGCTCCAAGCACCAGTAACTCGGATGTCTTGGGAAGGAAACAATCTAAAGCATCATCATAAACAAATGGCAGGCGTTCCAAGCCTTGCAAGTAACATACTTCTCTTTGGCATTGTATAAACTGCTTGGGCTCTGCCAAGGCCAAGGCTTCAGAAGCCCAGACCCAGATCTCAAAGGACTGCCCATGCTTTGCTCTTGGTCTGGCATCAGTCAATTGCAAGTGGAATCAGATGTTGTCTTGACAGTGTGACAAATGTTTTTAGTGGAGCTGTATTTATATCTCGATCTTTCTTATTTTTGTGATGTCCTGTTTTATAACTTGAGTCTCTAGAAATCTTTCCCATGGCTATGCATCATTCCTTATCACCCATAACCAAATATGGCAGCTTTAAATAGTGCTGTCATTTTCCTCAGTTTCACTCATTGTGATATAATCAGGTATAGATACCTGACATCATGCACGTAATGGGGTTTCAGATTCAGAAAGTAACAATGAAAGATTTTTTGAAGATATTTCTCAATTGAGAGACACAGAGTAAAATAATAATGACTGACAGGGCACATAGAATTCCCTTGTGTTTGCCCAAGAAGTGGCCCAAACCAGCACTTTCTGCCACAGCAGGTATGCAGGCATGACCAGCTCCCTTGTCCCCACTGGGCTCCGTGCACAGGTTCCGTGCAGTCTGTCTCCCAGTGTCTGCCGCTGGCTCTCAGGGCGGTGCTGGAGACATGGTCAGCCTTGCACAGAAATGAGCCCAGTGCAAACATGATATATCTTTATTTTTATATCCAGACATTTGTTCACCAGTGTTTTATGTTTTTTTTTTTCAATTAACAGTTTACATTCAATATTATTTTCTATTAGTTTCAGGTGCACAGCATAGTGATTAGACAACCATTTACTTAACAAAGTTTTCCCCCTGATATTTCAGGTACCCACCTGGCACCATGCACAGTTATTACAATATCGTTGCCTATAGTCCTTCTGCTGTACTTTACATCCCTGTGACTGATTTATAACTGCCAATCTGTAGTTCTCAATCCCTCACCTTTTTCACACAACCCCTCCCCAATGGCAACCACCAGTCTGTTCTGTGTCTCTATGAGTCCGTTTTTATTTTATTGTTTATTTGTTTTGTTATTTAGATTCCACACAGTGAAATCATGTGGTATTTAGCTTCCTCAGTCTGACTTAAAAAAAGCCATATCTTGATATCGATCATAGGTTGTGCCATGACTGATATGGTATTGAACTTGAAAATTTACTTGTTCCTAGAACCCCTGAGCTTAATACTGATTTTCTGTCCCACCTAAGGAGTCCCTAGATTTCTGGAATCATAAGGGAGCACTTACTGCAGTGGTTTCATAGCAACAAGAGCCGCAGGCCTTGTGCACAATGGAGGTGGGATGGGAGCAAAGGAGAGCAGGCCCTGTCTGTAGTAAGCAGCACCACTCAGTTCCAGTCAGTGAGAATATAAACCAAGGGCCAGATCACCCATTAAAAACCAAAAAAAGCAGAAGTCTGGATTTTAAAATGAAATCTGCTGATCGCTTCATAGGAGCAACAAATCAAAATGAGTGAACAGTGCAGAGTAAACAACAAGTGGTCTGTGAGCTACGTGGGGCCTGCAGGCCTGGGCAAGCTGGAGAGATCTGAGGCCCTGCCCAGGGCACCACAGCCCAAGACTAGGGGCAGCTTCCTGGACCTCAGCCTTCTCACCCTGTTCCACTCTCCTGCACTTTCTGCACCTGGCTCCATTCTCTCACTCCCCTAACTCTGGGCTGGGGACAGACCATGTTTTCCCACAGCATCATGGTCCCAGCCCTGAGCTTGGGCCCAGCTTTTCACTTCTCAGCTGGGTAATTTGGATGCATCTCTTGACTGCCCTGGGCTTTGCTTTCTTCACTAAAAGACGAAAATAATAACCTGTGTCTCACAGCACCAGTGTGAGGTTCATTTGAGAAGGTCCCACTGTGTGTGAGGTCACCCTGCCAAGGAAAACCAAGGGTAAATGTGGTATTAGCATCCTCCTGGGAAAGACATGAGTGTCCAGGAGGGCTGCTTGTCCTGCTCCAGCAGCACAGACATCATAGCTCAAAGCGACTTTGGGCCCATCTATGCTGCTGCCACCAAGGAACAGGAGGTGGTACATAAGGGCTGCCCGGCATGGCCAAAGCCAAGCTCACCTGGGAAGGGACATGACCTGGGCTGTTCTTTTGTTTCATCTGATGAGATTGGGACAGGGTAGGGGTTCCAAAGCAGCCCCCTCTACACCTTCATCTCCAGTGTCACTTAAACCAGTCGTTCAGGACCCCAGACAATGTGATCCGGGGCCAGACCAACATTCACCACACCCTCTGTCCCCCACTGCCTGGCCCAGGAGCCATTCTGACTGAATGTGTACAGTGAATCTTGTTTTTATCTCCATTTCCAGGGACGCAAACCTGGCTATTTCTCCTTCCTGGACCCATTTTCTCCAGGCGTCTGGCTCTTCATGCTGCTAGCCTATCTGGCCGTCAGTTGCATCCTCTTCCTAGTGGCTCGGTACACTGTCCTCCCTGTCCCCTTCCTCAGGCTGCCACCTTGTGTCCACCTCTGGGAACTACCTAGGAGGGGTGGGGAGTAGGAGAAGACCTTGGTGCCAAGCTGGAGGGATGGGAGGGGAGTCAGAACCTGAGCCACTCTCCGCCCAGACGTCCACCCGGTGCTACCCACCCACCCATGCACACACGTATTCCCTAATGTTCACTATGCCAACAGGTGAGCTTGTCCTGATTTCCTTTGCACCCCTGCCTCTTCCCCTCCCACTCTCCATTCTCTAGCCCCCTGCTTATGTAGGAGCCTTGGAAGAAAGGAGGAGAGGAGAGGGAGGGCAAGATTACTCAGGTGAAACAGGATGCATTTCACTGCTCTAGCATCAGCCTTTGCTAGGATCTGCCACAGAGAGCTGAATGATAAGAAACAGGAAGGGAGGGAGGCACCAGAGGCCTAGGGGGCAAGGCCTCTTGTGCAGGGGGCCTGGCCCTTCCCCAGCCCAGATCTGTCTGTGAAAAAACACAGCTACCTTGTTGAATGGGAACCATGGGGGTGACAGGAGGCAGGAAGGCAGGATGGAGAGAGGCATTTGCAAGTAGTGCTGAATTAAGACAAATGGTCCAGATCAGGGATTGGGAAGAATAAGCCCTTCCCTGTCCGCAGGAATCCAAGACTGCCCTGGGGCCTGTGGAGGAGCCTGAGGAGCCTCCCATGGCTGAGGCCTCCCTAGGCTGTGTGCAGAGAGGACTGTTTCTCTCTGGGCCAATGGCATCACAGTGGCCTGGCTGCAGAGAGCAATTTACTATCCAGAAGCAGAACACGTGCTAGTGGCTCATCAATCACTGCTTCAGAATCCCTGCTCTCTGCTCAGAGCTCATCCCACCCTCCTGCAGGACCAGTGAGGGCTGTTCGACAGAGCAGAGGACCTCTCAGAATGGACTTCTACAGGCCTGGTGGTGGCTCTGCTCCAGCGGTGTCCTCAGCAGCCTCCTTGGTCTCGGACCTCAGGGCCACATGGGCAGGACTAGATGATTCTGAAGTGCATGTGCCACCTCTGGGGGGCAGGGGTTGGAGCACGGTTTCCCTGAGAGCATGTCTCTTCAGTGGCCCCACAGGAGTGCATGCTTTCTCCAGTTACAAGACAGGGCCCCAAGGAACATAGGGTGTCTGGGTCCCTAACCCTGGGGCAGTTCCCAGCCCACCCAGGGGATGCTGTGTCTCCCAGTCTCTGCTCCTTTCAGTGGAGATCAAAGCCAAGTTCAGGAAGTCCTTCAAGCCTAACAGAGAAATACCTTACTTACAATCTGGTGGTCTCAAAAGCTGCTGTGTATGCTGTCCGGAAGAATGCTTTTGCTGCTCCTCAGTTCATTCTTGCCCCCTCCAATGGAGCCCCTCCCTGGATCTAGCAACCCACAGCTTTCAGGTGACCTTGGGTTCCTGAAAATGGTCTTCTGGCTTGGTTACCAGCGTGTGGGCGCACGCACACGCGCGCGCACACACACACACACACACACACACACACACACACACACACACACACACACCCACCCCTGCTTCCCCATGCCTGCCAAAGCCAGAAACTTCTCAACAAGCCCTGGAGGTTAAACAGCCCTTCCTCCTTGACCTCTATATACACACACCCCCCACCCACCAGGATCCAGCACTAACAAAAAGATTTACCAGAAGAAGTATTAAAGGTCTGATCATATAGCATGTGTGTGTGTATATATACACATGCACAACTTTTTGCGTATATTATAATGTATATTATACGTATCTACCATATATGTAGTATATAACACCATTTGTGTGTGTGTGTACACACACATACATAACATCTGAGCGGAGGCTAACCTGACCTAAGACGGTGGTCTGCAGACAGGGCTCCCTGAAGTGTCAAGCACAGTGCAGGTAGCAGAGACTTGCAGGGAGGGAGAGAAGACCCTGGGCAGCCGGACCTCTGGGGCCCCCTCCTTCCTGCATTCAGACCTGCTCCACTTCTGTTTCTTATATATTTTTCTTCTGGGTAAGATTTTAGAAGGAAAAATGTTTGAAAGCCACTGATCTAAAGCAGCCATTCCCAAGCCAGCTGATACCTGAGCCACGCAGGGGGCTTTTAAAAAATTTGAATATTCAGGTCTAATCTCAGAATCTATGGGGATGGGGCCTGGTAATTTGTATGTGAAGCTCACTTCCAATGGCCCATAGGTTTGGGATCCACCAGGTGAGTGTGAGCCAGCTTCATAGGCCACAGCGGGAGGGAGCACATGCAGGTCAATGGCAGTCTGCTGGCATTGAATTCAGAACCCTTGGCAGTAATGGGAAGGTGGGCCAGTGACTGTAAAACTCCAAGGTTATGCTGAATGAAGGAATGGGAAGGGCAGTGATGGTAACACCCTGTGAACAGGCAGCAGCCTCCCTGCTGGGCATACACCCATATGCCTCTCTCATCAAAACCTGAGGACTTTTTTTCACCACTCCAACCCCAAAGCTGGGCGGCTGTGCATAGGAGACAGGCCTGGGCTGCTGAACGGAGGGAATGTGTCTGCAGGTGGGAAGAAAGGGTGTTGCAGACATTAGGGTACCACTGAGAGAGTCCAGCGGGAGCTTAGGAGGGCAGGTGGGATGGAGTGTGCACTGCTCCACAGGAGGCAGGGGCCCCAGGGAGGGCATGAGCACCCTCTACCCTGTGTGCTCATTATAGTCACCTGGGCCGCTGTACCTGGGATCAGGATCTAGTCACTGGCATTTTTGTAAGTTCCCAGGTGAGTCTGAAACACAAGACAGGGTTGAGAGCCATGGCCTGAGGGACTCGCTAGGCCAGGGTTTCTCCAGATGTGGCCCTTGGGTCAGTGGTATCAACATCACCTAGAAACTCACAGGCCTCCCCCAGACTTGCTGAATCAGGAGCTTGGGTGGGGGGCAACAACCTGTGTCTTCACAAGTCTTCTTGGAGATTCTGATGCAGGCTGAAGTTTGCAAAGCATGCTATGGGCTGAGGGTTTCCAAAATGTGGCTCTGCGGGGCCCCAGGGCCCCTCTGTGATGACCACAAGGGCCTGGGCTGTCAGGACAATCACACTCCCAGCCTCCCATCAAGGGGCTCCATTTCATCTATTTTGTACGTCAGAATTTATTTTGGGGAAAGTAAGTATGTCTCTATGATTAATGGAAAACAGTTTGAAAATTGCCAGTAGAGTCCAACCTCCTCATTTTTTGGTTGGGAAAATCCAAGTCCAGCAAAAGGGAAGTGGCTGGCCCAAGCCACAAGGCCTGTGACAGAGTATAGACATGAGCCAGAAAGAACCACCCCCCCCCCCCAACTCTTCCCAGCACACTTGCCTTTGCACCTGCCCTCCATGGCACTGGTAGATGTTCTTTTTTCCCCACAGGTTGACCCCTTATGAGTGGTACAGCCCCCATTCATGTACCCAGAGCCAGTGCAACCTCCTGGTGAATCAGTACTCCCTTGGCAACAGCCTCTGGTTTCCGGTTGGGGGCTTCATGCAACAGGGCTCCACCATCGCCCCTCGAGCCTTGTCTACTCGTTGTGTCAGTGGCGTCTGGTAAGATCCGGGGCGGAGAAGGGACAGGACCAAAAGGGCAGGGATGCACAGGGTGTCCTCAGATAAGCCCTACTCTGGTTGTACACGGCAGCTCCTGGCAGGCAGAAACCTCAGCTCCCCTGTCGGGGAGACTGTAGCCTCTGCCTTTCAAAACAGACTAGGTGGGAACTGAGCTGCAATCTGCCAACTCAGAAGGTTTGGGGGCAGCGGGAATGTGTGCTTTGTGCCATCTTATCTCCTTCCCCTTTCTCGCCTTCGAGGTCTGGATACAGAGGGGAGCCAAGGCAGAAAAGGAGATGGAATGAGGAAATAGACTCCAAGGCCCACAGCAAAGCAATTATAATGTTCAGACCTGGAAGTGACCTGAGGTTGAGTGGCTGGGCAGGCAAAGGCACAGGCAAATATGAGCCTGTGGCAGGAAGTACCTGCAGGAAGAACTCAAGCCCAGCTGCCACATCATACCCCTACACCAGCTTTCTCTCCCTCTGCTTCTGGCTGGGGGCAGGGGAGGAGGGTGGTAGCTCGCCAGACCCCTCCACCTTACCAGGGTGGGAAAATGCAAATTCTTAATCACTCAGAGTTACACAGGACCTTGGGGAGAGAGTTGACGGCACGCAGTCCAACCTCCAGTCTATGTGGACCATCAGCCAGCCTCTACCTGAATGAAACTCCCTTCTCCTGGCTTACCCAGGGCAAAAAGAACATGGCCAAATGACTCCGTGTGTGGCAAAGCTCTTTGAAAATTTGAAAGTGCTGCATAAGTGTGTGGACTAAATAATTGCTACTAGACCATTACAAGAGAGAATGAAATATACATATAGATAGATATGGATATAGATATATAGATGTAGATATATAGATAGGCAAGTTTGCAGAGTACAGTTTTCTCAGCCTCACTTGAGTTTGGCTGTACCAGATTATAGGACTTACAATCTTGGTTCTCTCTCCCTTTCCAGTCCGTGTAAGACTAAGGAAAAGGAAGAGTGGTGTGTCCACTATTGGACAACTGTGCTAGGGACAGCGGGTCACCTGGACAGTTTATCAGAAGGGCTGATGAGGAGGTAAAAATGCAGCTGGGACAGTGTCCCCTTCCCAGCTGGGCTTCTTGTTTTCCCTGATCAATGATAAATACACTAGGGTTTAAAACATTTGGACAAGGTGCTTGCCCATCATCACTTGTAGCCAGAAATCACATGGATCAACATAGAGACTTGGGTTTCACATTGCGGGAAGAAGGAATGATCTTAGCAGGGAGAGTCGCAGCATGCCCTAAACATTCAGGCAATCTGGCAGGAGCCATGGAGACAAGCAGAAGTCAGCTGCAGATTTTGATCTCTCTCTCTGGGGCTTTTCCCTGCAGAGGGTGCTTGTTCCCATGTGCTGCACACAGGGCCCCACTGCCTGCGCCACCCACCTGTCAGCAGTGCCTGTGCCCTGCACTGCTCTGCAGTGCTTTTGATAGCTGGTCCCAGCCACTCTGGCTCCCCAGCCCTGGCTCTGTATAGTTCGCCTCCTCAGCCTCTTGGAATTCTTGGTTTTTACATCAGGTCCTCGGTTTGGTCAGCTCCCTGGGGGAGTGGGAAGTCCGAAGACAGGTCCATCAAGCCTCTCTTAGTTTCCTCCCCCTGAGCAAGTGACAGAAAATGCCATGTTGCTGACAAGAATGCCAGCTTTACAATGGATAATGCCCCTTTCAGGCAGGACCAAGTTTCCAGTGGCCGCTCCGGAGAGCACGGCATGACTGGCCCCCTCAAGCAGAGACCATTGGCTCGCACTGAGCTGCTCCCACCTCTGACCCCTTCTGTGTGCCCAGAGGCATAAACTCCACCTGGCGTCCAGGCTGGAGCAGCATAGCCACCACGGCTGAGGGAGCCGCCCTGGCCCACGCTGAGGGGATGTTCACACCCAGAGCTCCTTGAACCACAGCACTAGCCAGTGTTACTGAGAAGCTTCAGAATGGTTGCCTTTACCTGGGGACTCCGTCACTGTCTCCCAGCCTCCTCTGGGGCACGGTCACAAGAAACAACTCCCAACAGAGTGCAAGAGCTTAGACGGGAACAGGAATAGCAGGTTTTGAGTAGAGAGGGATACCTGGCACTTAAAGGTCATAAATAGGGGAAGCAGCCAAAGGATTTTCATCCCATATTCAATGTGAAGATCTGTCTCTACATTTCTTCATATCTCACATTCATCTAGTGGTTTACAGATCTCATTTGATCTGAAAAATATGAAGAGCAGGCATCATCATCCCCATTCATTAGATGTGCAAACAAGTTGAGAGGCTGTCTGTGGCTGTCCCCCACACATGTCTGGTTGTCTGGCATATAAGCACACCCAGCAAGTTGTTGGGTGCCCCTGTGTGCTTCAAGGAGGCAGCCCACAGGAAGCCTGGACATCATGCAAAGGAGACAGCGGGACTTCCTGTTCTTGCAAATCCACCTGGAACCTGCTAGCTGCTGAATCCTGGGGCTGACCCTATGCCTTAGTTGGCAATGGCTTCATAATGCATAAAGGCTCATTAATTCAGAATCCACTATTTCAGAATGTGTGATTATCCAAGCTCAGTTGCACTTAGATATATCTTTGAACCCCCATAAATAAATGGATCAGGTACAGATCCATACTGCTTGTTTAAACTACTTAAGTGAACAAATCAGTTTTAAGGGCTTTAGTATGTGTATTGCCTGAGTTGCAAAATTACTCTAATTTTAAATGAGTTTGATGTACCCAATAAAACAACATTCTATTTTAAAATAGCACATTTATGAGTCTTTTTCTAATTCTAACTTCTAAACTGTTCAAAGGTGCTTTTCAGGTCTTAAAGAATTTCTGCTGTTACAATTTATAGAACTGGTTTTAAAATATCAATTTACCTATGTGTTACTTGGCAGGTTACTTTGCTTCTCTGAGCCTCAGCTTCCTCATCTGTAGAAGTGAGATAAGAATTGTATCTCTGAGTTGTAAGGAATGTGTGAGACAGTGTCTGTGGCTCAGGGCAGGTGCTCAGAACATGGCAATGCTCATCTGAAGGCCAGCTGCATCATGAAGACACAGCCCTAGCTCTGGACAGAGCTCCCAGGTCTTCCACCCTTAGCTCATTCCCTAGCTCATTTCTTACAGTCTCCCAAACTGTCTCATGTGCACAGACACACCTCCATTGTGTAACAACCCCCAACTCGCCTCCTTTAGGAAATAAGAAAAAAAAAGTTGTCCTAGGCAGTGCTCCAAAACACTGTTGGCAGTGCGTCAATTTCTCTCCCCTCTCTAAGCTAAGAGTTGCTTTTAAAGAGGGACGCCTGGTCTCTCCTACGTTGCCGCAGGACCAGGGATGGGGGTGAGGACTCCCTGGAGTGCCCCTGGACATGAGAACTTCCTAGTCTTCTCCTGCACAGGTGGGCATTCACGCTGATCATCATCTCCTCCTACACGGCCAACCTGGCCGCCTTCCTGACTGTGCAGCGCATGGAGGTGCCCATCGAGTCAGTGGACGACCTGGCTGACCAGACCACCATCGAGTATGGCACGATTCACGGAGGCTCCAGCATGACCTTCTTCCAAGTAAACCAATTTGCTTGCTCACCAACATCAGGAATTGGGCAGAACAAAGTTGAGATATCTGCCCACTGCAGATAAAAACATCTCTCCTCATCCCATGATCTCTTTTGAGCATCTAGTGTGGAGATTCATATGACTTTATTTTTCTCCTGCTCCACAAAACACCCATGGAATGAGGTCCCAAAACCACTTTGGGTTAATGTCAGCCTGCCCAAAGGTGTTGTACATGAACAATTAGTGGTAGTTGACATGATTTTAGGTACAATTTAGCAGAACTATTTTTTAATTGCAATAGTTTCATATTTATTTTAATGAGTACTAGAAAAAATAAATGCAGTGAATCTAATATTACCTTTGTTTATATGGCTGTATAGGATGAGACTAATGTATGTATTTAGATTTTTTCTAAGTTAGTTAAATATTATAGGTAGTCAAATCCAGATTAGAATAATAAGCAAATGACTGAAGTTAAGGAACACTAGATTAAAATGAACTGGTTTTACTGATCATAGACTAGATAGGCTCAGATCAAGACCCTAGTGGCTTCTTTGAGGTGCCCTTGCACAGCTCAGGAGAAGGCCCTGCAGCAGTGGTACCCTAACTCACAGGAGAAGTCACCGATCGCCATGGCTGGCAGAGCTGGGCCGGACAGAGGAGTAGTTTTCACATGCTTCAGGATCTCTAGGGAAGCAGACTTCCCTTACAGTTAATAGGTGTCTAACCAACCAAGTTCATTTTCATATGAAGCAAGTTCAAGGCCTTCAGATTTCTGTTTTCCATGCCAGTCTCAATGCCTGATGACTCCAGGAGTAGTGATGGCATCATGCAAACACAGGATTTGGATAGGCCCTCCGAATTCTCTCAGTCTTGTTATTGTTTGTGATTAGTTGTCCGATAGTTAGTTTGAGTTGATAGAAAAATGCTGGCACAGCTCCTGAGGATGGTATCTCTTTAGAAGTCCTGCATGACCCTGAGTTCACTGCCCCCAGCCTGAAAGACAATGAAGGACACACCGGAATGTTCATTTTCACTTGTGTCAGAACTCAGGACCTGGAGATGGAAGCCCTCTCTAGAGCAGATAAGGCTAAATCAGTCGCCAACCCATCAGGCAGAGGGCTAGTTCCTTCCTTATCCTGCTGTGAGAGGTTAAGGGCGCAACTCCCTCTTCCCACCATCGTGAGTGTCAGTTGAGATATGATGGAAAAGGAAAAGGTTGTTGAATATAATAAGGTGATTGAGTAGCAGAAGGGCCAGAATTTTAAGGTTCACTTAGATTCCCTCCCTTTCTAAACTAGCATTTCCCTTTTCTTTTCCAAATCCTGCTTCCTTGTGTTTTTTTTCCTAGAATTCCCGCTATCAGACCTACCAGCGCATGTGGAATTACATGTATTCCAAGCAGCCCAGTGTGTTTGTGAAGAGCACAGAAGAGGGAATCGCCAGGGTGTTGAATTCCAACTACGCTTTCCTCCTGGAATCCACCATGAATGAGTACTATCGGCAGCGGAACTGCAACCTCACTCAGATTGGGGGCCTGCTGGACACCAAGGGCTATGGGATTGGCATGCCAGTCGGTACGCAGCAGAACAGCTTCCGTGGGTAGCTTCATTCAGGCAGAGTCAGAGTAGCTAGAACCACTGAATGCGGCACTGAATCCCACAACCCCTGTTTCTAAGAACCAGTGTAACAGTGGCATTAGGTGGGCATTGATGAGATTTTTTTTAAAAAGAGCAAACCCACATACTTCCCCTAATCGGTGATGAGTTCTCAATCCTTAATTACTAAAGGGCTAATTGATGAGTTATTAATTAATTAACTATTGAGGGCATGTTGTTGCCCTTGGTGGATTTTTTTAGGCCTTTTGTTTCTGTCTCCTGCTTCCTGCCTGTTGGCCATTTCTCTGTAGAGACTAGCACCTCTGCTAGCTGTGGGAAGGAGAAGGAAAAGGTGGTAAAACTCAAATGAATTAACTTTGCTCTTAGTGTCCCTGGGGAGAGTTTTACTCTAAAAGAAGACTAACAAGATTGGATGAGAGGGCTTTCAGATCGTCTGTGGCCCTCACTGATGTGCCTGCTCTGAGTTGGCAGGTGTGGGAATGGTGGAGAGCCCTGGTATTCTGCTTGCTGACTGTGCCATCTGGTTGTTATAAGGGATAGGGATGTTTGGCTTCCAGAACATTGTCCCAGCTCTGCTATCTAAAGGATATTTGCGCTTTAGGCCTTCCTCTGTTGATAGTACCTCTACTGGAGGTGAGGGGAAGTTTTGTAGCTGCTTGTCATGATTTTGGAAGGGATCTGAATTGTTCTCCAGGTGATTTGGACCTGGATCCTTCTCCACACACCACCGAGAGCCACACTGCAGAGAGCTGACACCAGCCAAGGCTGTCCTCAGATCGGCAGCAGGGGCACAAGCAGGGATTCAGGCAACCAGGTCATGTGGGAAATGGACATAGAGTGTGTGCCCCTCACACATCCCTTCTTCTGACCTTCACCTCACTCAGGACTCTATACAGTATAGGCTTCACGTTGATCTGTACAGTATGAGAGCGTGAGTTGGAAGTCAGGCAGACCTGGGAATGCACTCTTGTTGCTGGCTGTGGGACCACGTTGAGGTTATTGAACTTCTCTGAGCCTCAGTTATCCCATTTGTAAAATTAGGCTTCTAATACCTACTGTATAGGACTAATATGAAGGTTAAATCTAATAATCTAGCCAGGTGCCTTACCACAGTGTCTGACAGCAAATTTTGGGGAACATTGGTGCCTTCCCCATTTTTTCTATAGTTCCCTATGATATTTGATAAAAGCAGATAGCTTCTTAAAGGCTGATCAGAAACCAAGCCAATTAACAGAGGTAATAATATGACTCACCCTTGAACTCTGTAAACTCTGATGCCAGCAGTCTGTAAACTGGAAGCCTCATTTGGGGCACTCACAAACCTGTATACCCTCCACTTTCCATCATGTTTTATTGATGTCCATTAATATCACAGAGTACAGACCCCTTGCAGAAATTTATTGGCTGACATTTTGTTTCAAGGACGTGGAGTGACCACAAAATGAACTTAAGGTGCACCTTGATAATTCCCTAGCAATAAAGAAATTTAAAATGCAAATGTCAAAAGTTTTGAAAGTCTTCGTGAAACAAACTGATCAAGAATTAACATAAAGGAGATTGATTCTAGAAATGTCCATCAATAACCAGGGAAATGGAGAGAACGGAAAATGCATTTGTTCATTATCTAACATGATTTTATTTTTGCGTGTACTGTCCTGTTTAATCTCATTTCCATTCCCATTCTAGAGGATGGGGTTGAGATGCAGAGCTGAAGTGTCACTTGTCCAAGGTCCCAGAACAAGTACAGAAATAATCTTAAGCCTAGGATGCCTGTCTCCAAATTTAGTACTTCACTTACCAGGCAAGGGGGGGACAGGCAGGCAGGACAGCTGTGGTCGTTTCTGGGTTCTCAGGCCAGGCTGAGAAGAGCAGTGCACAGTCCACTGATATGACGGAATTTAGTTCCAGCTGAGGTTCTGTCCGGGAAAGGCAAGCATGTGTGTCATTCTTAAGCTGGAGGTTAAGGGCATAACTATAGAGAAAGCAATGTGGTTGGGCCCAGGAAAATTAGGAGAAACAGAACAAAGAGTGCCATGGGAAATTGGCCTGGTGATTTAGGTGATAAATAGGCAAACACAGAGTAAGTGGAATAATCCTTTCATGGGACCCAGGACATGCTGTTGAGGTTTGGTTGAAAATGCCTAAAAAACTGTTTGAAATGCCTTGCTGGCCTGGAGAGTTGTCTTCAAACCTGGAATGTTCATTAGCCTGCCACCTAACACCATCTGTTAGTTCAGGTAGCTATTCCCTGCCGATGTGTATTAAGTATCTGCTATTCCCGAGGCACTGTTGATGTGCACTCAGACCAGTTATGTAGATGCACCTGGTGCTGCTGGCCTGGAATTCGCATACACCAGTGAAGTTTTATCTGTAGAAGGAGAGGTTTTACTTGTAGAGTCCTGGCCGTCAGAGCCCAGAGAGGTCTGGGAGCTGCAATAGTTCCCTACCTGTCAAAATGCTGTCCACGGCCCCGTGGCAGGCAGCACCTTGGAAATTAGTAGAAGTGCAGACCCACTGACTCAGAGTGCGGGTCAACAAGATCTCCAGGTGATTTGCATGTACGTCAGAGTTTGAGAGTTTGAGACTTTTCCACATAGCTTTTCCCTGGGGGTATCTGTCCACATCAGGCCTTCACCGAGCTTGGGCAAGAAAATGGGTGGCTTATTTGGTCCAGGCCTTTGGTGGTTTTTCTAATGATGCAGGCCTCAGCTTGTGCTGGGGCATCAAGCCTTCCACTGTTTCATTCAAGCCTGTTTTTGTGATTAAACCTAAATTCTACACCCAAAGCTCCTTGACCATATTCCAGGAAAATTAAAAAAGAATTGCACTGAACAGAAGCCTTCTGCGTGTGGGGGTGGAGGGTGGGGGGCGTGTGAACGGAGTGTGGATGATCCAGTGGGTTCTGGGAGCTCAGTAGGTAGCTGTAAGGGTTTGGGTGCCTGGTCCCCGGGTTCTCCATACAGATGGCGAAGAGGAGCTTTCACCACCCTCTCAGGTGGCTCTGTCTCGTTGGGGACTGCTCTCGGCAAACAGTTTTCAGGGGTAATGTAGAAGAGGTATAAATGCCAGAGAAATTAATTTAAATAAAGTCGAAAATAGACAACTGCCCAACTGAGGGTTTATGTCACAATTTTCCCTCCTTGGTCCCCCTGGAGGCAGATGGAAAGCTTTGCAACCTGCTTCTTGCCTGGCACAGGTTAACCTGTGGTGGAAAGTGGTGGCCCAAGGGTGGGGAAGCAAGGTGCCTAGAGAGCTGTCACTGGACCCACGCTGGTGTCTCGGCCAGGGGACCCACCAGTCAGCATGGAGACAAGGGAAGTACAGTGCCCTGACTGAGGGCACTGAGCTGTGTGCCCTGGGCCATGTGAAGCCGGAACCCTCGTCCCCACGAAAGCCCTCAGACTAGCACAGAGGAGAGCAGTGCCCTGGGGACTGCCCCATCTGTCACTTCATGCCTCCCCCTTGGCTCCCCGGCAGGTTGGCCAGGAGGTGTCCTGGGAGAGGCACAGTGTGTGTAAGAGGGTACTCACAGCCTGCGTTCTGGGCTTTTTTGCCTCTACAGGCTCGGTGTTTCGGGACGAGTTTGATCTGGCCATTCTCCAGCTGCAGGAGACCAACCGCCTGGAAATTCTGAAGCGTAAATGGTGGGAAGGGGGTAAGTGCCCCAAGGAGGAGGATCACAGAGCCAAAGGTAAGTATGTCCAGGGCCTCCCCTCGTACTCTAGAGACCCACAGGGCCTATTTCTGTGTACACATTCTAGCTAATGACTTCAAATGCATATGAGGAACACCCTTGGATGGAACCTGGGGCTAAACTGCGACTGCCTGGCGGTCCATCCTATCTCAGGGTCCTGGCATATTGCAGGTATCCAATGTTTACCTGGCTCACAGGCACTGGAGACTACACTTTCCCCACGTCTCCTGAATCCGACCACCTCTTAACCCTAGTACCACCACTTCCCCCTGGCTCCTGCCCTCATCACCTCAGAACCACATGACTGAAACAGCCTGTTCTCCTTCTCAGTCTCGCCCGTCTATAGTGCATTCTCCACCAGCAGCTGGAGTGATTCTTTCTAAGATGCGAGTACAAGTGCAGCATCAGTCTGCACAGACCTTCCCGTGGTGTCCCATCATTCAGAGTTAAGATCAAGCTTTCTGTAGCCTCAAGCCCCTACCTGATCTTCTTCTCCTTTTCCTTCTCTTCCCCAAGCTTCCCAGGTTGCAGCCCCCTAGGAGTCTGTGCCCTGTCTCCTCCTCCTGGCCTCCGGAAGGATACTCCCTCAGCAAGAACATCCCTCCCCACCCACAGAGCTCTCCCCATCACCCAAACCCTGTTTTATGTTTCTTCCCAGACTTTATCACTATCTGATATTACATTGTCCATTCATTTATTTGTCTATTCCCACATCCTCTACCAGAATATCACTTTTCATGGAGGCAGAGTTTGTCTTTTTCACAGGGTTGTCCATAGGGTCTGGCACATGCACAGTTTATTGAATGAATGAATGAATGAATGAATGAATATTAAATCAGGCCAAATAGAAAGCAGACACTGACTGACATATGTGGTTAAGAGTCCCTGAGCACCCAGGGGAACACACATCCTGATTTGCCCAGAATAGTCCCAGATTACACCTGTTGTAGATCAGTTAACCCTTGTTACTTATTTTTAGAACCCCCTCATTCTCAAAATGTCCTGGTGTAGACAATAAATCATACTGTGATTTATCGTCTCACTCTAGTAATCTACTACAGCCTTGCCAAAATATACAACAAATTTATCTATACATTCTCTCCCCTAGGAAGGCAGCAGAGCAGTAAAATGGATAATAATACCATGTGCTTCCCTCTCTGCTCAGCATGATGAGACAGTGAATGAGTGACTTTGTGTTTCCAAGTATCTACGTGGCTCTCTACCCTGCAAGGAGAGATCTCAGGAATATGGACCTATGTGGGCAAGCCCTTTGTAAGTTAGAGGAAATGCTACCCCTCACATCAGAGTAACCTAGTGAGGCCACACACTTCCTGGCTGCCCACTCCCCAAAGATCAAGTGTGGAGGACACTACTCTCATTCAGAGAAAAAAAAAAGGAAGAGGGGGATACAGAGAAAAGTATCAGGAAACTTGTGTCGGTTGGATAGAATGAACTAGATGTTGAAGATGCCTAGGACCTGAGTAGGTAGGGAGGGTACTGCAGGCAATAAGCACCTTGAGGAAAGGCAAGGAGGCAGAAATGAGTGCAGTGGGTAGGGCTGTGAGCAGACACTGTAGGTGTTGCAGGTGGAGCAGAGAAAGATCCCCATGGAAAGAGGTAGGCTGCCTGCAGAATTTATGCTATGGAAGTTATGGGTAGCAAAATGCTCCTCTACCACCTCTTCCCCCCAAAAAAGACACATGGGCAGAAAGCATTCTAAACCTGACTGTATCTGGAGTAGTCAAAATGAAATGAGATTATTTGTAAGTGGAAATATATGAATGTTTTTCCGTGATAACAGTGAACTTGAGAGTGATAGGAAAGAGCCATTCTACCAAGAAAATGAGGAAGGAAACAGTGTTAGCTGTTGATTTGGAGAAACCTAAAAATAGGAATGGAGTAGCAGACACGGGACCTGGGCCAAAGAGTCCCGGTCCTTCCTCTGGCTGATCAGCGGCAGCCTGCAATCCCTATGTACACCATCTCCCCTCAGGGTACTGGGTGCCTCCTGTGGCCTTGGACAGGGCCCTCAGTGTAGCATACTGCATTTCTTGGACTCCTTGCCTGGATGATGGCACCTTAGCCAGGGTCCCATCACGTTGGCTTCTATGTCCCTAGCCTCCACCACAGAGCCTAGCACATGGTACGTATTTAGTAAGTGTTTGTGGGGTGTGTGATCATGCTGACTGATAGCTAGCAAAAGCAACCAATCACTGTGTTCTCCCAGGCCACACTAAAGTGACAAATGATACTGTGCTTGTAATCACTTTCCTCAGCAGCCTTTATACCCAGAGTTTTCTACGCAGTAGAGTTGTTCCTGCCTCTGAATAGCCCACTGAACATGTGCAGATGAGGGAGTATGGAGCCACACAGCCACAGCCTGAAGAGCCTCAGCAGGCGTGGGGAGTTTCACCGGCCCCTGCTGGTGCCTCGCCAAGTTGCCAGCTTTCCTTTCTTTTACAAACCTGATCCTATCTGATCCCTGGAAGCTGGTTTCCCCTTGAGAGTCACCATTGGGTTAATCCCACCTCCCAGGTTCCCTCCCATCTCCAACCCCTAAACTTCACCACAGGTCCTTCCTTTTTGTGCACTTCTTTACTATGTACACTTCTAATCCTACGGAGAAACAGTGGTGAACTGGCAAACACGTGGGTATGATGACGTAGGACCTGGGTACCTTAAAGTTTTCGCTCAGGGCCTTGATTTAGATCCTCTCGCTCCTATTTTAGATGTCACCCAAGATGCAATGGACTCTTTATTTTTCCCACCCCACCCCCCAAGAATGGAACTCCTCAAACATTTACCCTCATGTATCCTGTTGCTTCTGTTGATAGCCACTAGGGTGGTTCTCTTCCCTGAGTCAGTTTTTTTAAAATGTTTTATTTTTAGAGAGAAAGGAATAGAGGGAGAAAGAAAGAGAGAGAAATATCGATGTGTGAGAGAAGCATCAATTGGTCACCTCTCATATGCCCCAGTAGGGACCTGGCCCACAACCCAGGCCTATGCCCCAACTGGTAATAAAACCAGCAATGTCCTGGTTCGCAGGACGGCATGCAACCCACTGAGCCACCCCAGTCAGGGCTTCCTTGGGGTAGTTTTGATAGGATTGAAGACAATGGGCACTGAGTCAAATGTACTCCACTTCATAGATGTCCTTCTTGTATACACTACAAAAGGTCATTGAACCTCAGTTTCCTTTTGTGGAAAATAGAGGCAATAATAATAATTCCACCTTCAGGGCTGTTGTAAAGATTGAAGGAGTGACATCATGTTAAACACTCAGCACAGCACCTGGCACAAAGGAAATGCATACTTAGTTTATTCTAAAATCTCAGCATGAAGAGCATTAAAGCACAGTGAGAGGTCTACATAGTGTTCCCAAGCCACAGGTGTGCCTGCCTGTTCTGTACTCCTTAAGGCCAGACTCCTCCTCCAGAACCAGCACTTAGGGCATTCCTTTTGTGTCTGCTGATCTCTGTCTTTCATTGACTATGGGAAACTCAGGGACAGGGACTGTGTCTTATTTATTTTTGTATCCCGGTGACCAGCATATCATCTGTCATCAGTATCTGAGGAAAGAAATAACAACAAATAAGTGAAAGAATGAATGAGCAAACTCGTTAAGGACCCCAGCCCGGCACTATTTCCACACTCACCCTGTGTCTGTTTCCTCCCAAACAGGAACACTGACACCTGAGGTATTGGCATTGAAAGTGTTCACATAGTCCCCACTGCATCCAACAAACATTCTAAACTGCTGCATATCAGGCACTGTGCTAGGCTCTGAGATGACAAAAGGAATAAGATATGGCCCTATTCTCAAGAGGTTTAGAACATAGAGAGAGACACAGATAGTCTTTTAATGGTTCCACTGTGGGTCTGCTTAAATGAAGAAAGCACTCTGAAGACTAGAGGAAGAGGTGAGTAACTCTGAGCTAAGGTCAGAGAATGCTCTACAGAGATAATTGGCCTGTACCTCAAAGCATTCGTTAAGAGTTACTCTTTTAGGAATGTTGTGGAGCACAGTTGTTACACTCAGAACTTGCTCTGGGTAAGTTGGATGAGGTTGGAGCTAACCAGGCATTCAAACCTAGGTAAAGGCATTTGGGCTTCAAACCAGCATGTCCCAGACTTTCCCACAGAAGGAATTAATAGCAGAGGAAACTGAGTGTGCACCCTTGGGATCTGGGAACATAGTCTAAAGCAGCCCTCCATGCTTGGAGTTTCCTTATTCTGCTTTGGCCTAAAGATACGTGTGAATTTTGCATCTGACAACATAATACAAGCACATTAATTTAATATGAAAACATTTTTCTGACTTAAACTTGAAGTAAAATCAGCACTCCAGGAAGAGGTCCCACAACCATCCCAGAGCTCCGCTTGTGCCTCAGCACAGAAACACCGCACTGGACTAGGTGTGAGGTTACTGGCAGCAGAGGCACAAGTCCTGGGTGAGATGTCGCATGATGGAAGCAGGTGCTGTGGGTGGAGTTCTGAGCTCTCATGGCATTCATGGTCCTAGGGGTCAGTCATCACCCCGGGAAGAACACAGTCAAATAGGCTTTCAGCTCCCAAAGAAGCTCTGAAAATCCACAGCAGAACAAATGTTCCTAGAGCTTAAAGTATTCAGTTTGCTTGAAAAATAGAAGTTTGGTATAAAGTTGACAATAGAAGTTAAAGAATGAAAAAAGAATAGAAGAGCCAGGCCACCTCATCTGCAAACCAGGCACTAAACGGATGTGTTGGTCAACACAAGCAACTTCAGAGCAGGAAAGGATGTGTTTGAATGTGGCAGATCCCTGAGAAGGAACCTTGTGTTCTGCTGGGACAGGAGAGTGGTACATAGAACTCATAGATTAATTGAGGATTCCAAGAAAGAAAGATTTTTGCTGGAGTTTGGCAAGCCCCAGGAATAGGTGTCGTGCCACAGTGCACTGAAAGCATGCGGATGGCCTATGGGCCCAGGATAGAGAGGGCCCAGGGACTGGTCTGTGTTTTTCTGGGCTCCAGATGACAACATGGGAAATTGGAGTGGAATCTAGCATTAGGACCAGGTCCCTAACCCCATTCCCAAGCTGTTACACATAATCTCCTTTCCAGTCTTAGACCTGAAAAACACTCTGGAGTAAAGAGGGAACAGAGAAAACACTGCATTTAACTGAATTTAAAACCAAAGTGACTGAGAAGTCTCTGTGTTGGGCAATCAAGTGGAAATGAAAATTTGAGGTATTCAGTACATTTGTAGGAAGATTGTAATCATTTTTGTAGAGTGGCTTGCTTTGGAGATTCTTCCTCATTCCGCAGAGGTTAAGAAGGACTGATCTGACATCGGAGTTCACTATGGGCGGAGAAGAACGGAGGGCAGAGATCAGACTCCCGGGGAAGATGGGAGAGTGAGCAGGAGGCTTCTCTCCTCTCCTTACTCAGGGACCAAGTGTTCTGACTGGCAGAGAGAAGGGAACTGAGCAGATGGGAAGGGAAAGAAGATAGTGGGAACCATTCTGTCCAGGACCTAATACTTCAGAAGATGCTTGGGTTCTGTCAATCAGCCAACATTCTCTTGCTTCTCTACAGGTGTTCTTTGGTGCCAGAGGGTAAGCTCCATGAACAAGCAGCTAGGTCCAAGCAGGCGCTGTCTGGGAGACACATGAGTCCCCATCAGAGCCAGGACTTCCACTCCCATCCCAGCCACAGCAGCTAGTGCCAGTTTAAAGCAATTGCCCCATTTCTGCGAAGGCCAAATGCAAACAAATATTATTGAGAGGCTAAAGGCTTCCTGGCCAAGTCAAGGAGAAGCATGATGGGCCTGGAACGAGAGGTGCCATTGCTTAGTCAAATTAGCCATCAGACTTAGGGAACAGAATTCACTGTGCAAGGGACCCCCTGCTGTGCCAGAAGTTCAGGCCCAGCATGACCCCAGAGACCTGTCCCTTAAGGTCTTTAAATGGTCCCCAGGAAGGCAGCCAGCCGCAGGGATATTTTTCACATTGAACAAAGAGGTCGTGTTAGTTAAAATGCTATCTAAAGCAGATTGCTTTGTGATGTAAAACTGCTTTCACATGTGCCCAAAGCAATGAGAAATACATGGAACAGGCAGAGATAGAGGCAAGGCAACTATGAGAGGGTCCTTTACCCAGAGACCTGAAACTGAGCGTGGCTGGCTGTAGGTGCTTGGTTTTAATTAGAAAGTACCAGACAATGTGTGGTGCCTACTACAATCCTTTTCTACTTTGTTGTCCTATTAAAATGTGAGAAATTTCAAAGAAACATTGGTGTGCTGTCCCACTTCTAACCAATATTACAGCTCCAACATCATTGCCAAACTCTGCAGGAGCATCCTAACATTGGCTGTGATGCCACCAGTCCCAAGTCTGTACCAGGTCTTATTTGGCTTAGGTGAGAACCACAACAATATGCCCTTGCTTCAACTGTCCCTATTTCTCTGTCTGTAGCTCAGTGACCTTCGTGTACAGCTAAAAAATGAAATAGCAGATTATGTGGAAGAATGGAGAATTACAAAAAGAAGCAGGCTTCATTCCAAGCTGTTTCATTTTTCTTCTGCCTTTTCTCTTCCAAAACACTTATTTCATTTATTTTCTCACTCAACTCCTATGAAAATAAATATCGCTGGCCCCTCATAGATGCCAGCATCCCAATTCAGGGGGATTGGGTTGCTGAAGGCTTGCAGAACAATTGCTAGACAAAAAGGTAGTAGGCGAATTTCAAGGAAATTAAATACCTTTATCTTGAAAAACATGAGCTCACAATCAAGCTTCAAAGGAACACAAATACACCACCAGGCTGTCAAAATTGGGATCCCCTTTCAAGGGTGGAAAAGAGGCAGGTGACACTCACTCACAAAATCCTTAGAGAGCAGGAATTTGTCAACTGCCACAGCTGGAGAATGAACTGGTGAGACATCTCAGCAGGAGTGGGGGCAAGTGACTGGGGGTGGGAGGGAAATTCTGGGGATGTTTTCCTCTTTCTTGTCAGGTGGCCCAGCCTGATTATCCTGGTTTTCTGGTTTCTCTGGACACAGCCAAGACTGGAAACCCAATATGGGAGTTCAGATAGTGTCTTAGAGAGGCGCTTGCAGAGGAAGCTTCTCCTTAATCAAATCAAATTCATCAGCAAGAGACAGAGAAATTCAAGGGGGTGCCATAAAACGTGATTAGGAATAGAGGTAAAGGAGATCCCTGTGTGTGGGTATCTAAGGAGGTCAGCAATTGTAAAGACTGCAGCCCAACTCTGGAAACTGAGCCAAGATTAAGTCAACAAATCATTGGTTCAAACATTTGATATAATGTTTTCAAGGAGAGAAGGGAATTTTATCAGGGGAACTAATAGCTTCCCCAGTCACTCTGGGTCACACTGGGGATGGGGTATCCTGGGAATGAATTCAGTCATCAGGATGCCAGAGGGAGTTCTGTAATTATGCCCCTGTAACACGAGGGACCCAGGCTTCTGGGAGAGTCAACGTGGGGTAGGGGTCAGGGCTCTGGCTCTGGCTCCTGCTCAAGCTTCCGTTGAATCTGGCATTTCCCCTCCTTAGACATGAGCCCTGGGCAAGATGCCTGACTCCACGACCTAGGTTTTCTTGTCAGGAAAGTGGAGGTAAGGACAGTGCTGATATCACAGGTCAACTGTTAAGATAGAATTTTACTGTTTAGCATGGTAGCTTTGTTCATAGTAGACACTTACAAAGAACATTAGCCGAGCAGTAAGATTTATCTTAGGTGTGAAAACTTGGGCAACTTACCTAAGTGCTCTGAACTTCCGTTTCTTTAAGTATAAACTTTGGACAGTCAGCCTCCTTTACAGTGTTTTTAATGATAATTGAACGAGATAAGGAATGCTTTTAAAAATGAAGTGGTCATAGTTTGACAAATTGCAAAGTGCCTCTTCCATACTTTGTGCAAAAGTTACGCACATACTTCAGTAACAAAAGTTACTGCATTCCTCTCCCATCCATTTCGACTTTCATGTACCTTTCCCTATTCTTCTCCATCACTGTCTCCAGAAGCTGCTAGGCCTAGTCAACAGGTGTCACAGTGAGTGAAAGAAGAGGTGGCCAGCTTTCCACATCCTAGTCCTCGGCAAGGCAAGCAGGATGAGTCACTCTGCATTTTCTGGGAAGGTCTTGTAGGTCAGCTCACATGTGGGCGTGTGAAGTTGCTATTTCCAACGAACAATTCTGTGGAGATGGGACCACTTAATATATTTACATGGATGTAGGTGAATGTGATTCTGAAATAGAAAGTACTTAAAAGTCATATTGCTCAAAAATGAATGTTCCTGTTAAATGTTTTCAATGGGAAACACTGCACAGAACTTCAGCACCTAGTATAGTGCTCAGTTCATGGGAGCTCCTTAAAAAAGAATGGTTGAGCATCATCAAAGAACGCAAGTGCTGCTCCTTGATGAGATTGGGGCACTGGTCTCTCCTGTCCCTGTACCTGCCTCAGTGGCCCCTGTGGCCTCTCCCTGCCTCTTTGCCTCCCAGGCTATGGCTAACCTTTCCTTGTTCAGAAATAACTTCCCTGCATCTCAGTTGAAGATTTCTACTGTGCTACCTGAAGATATGCAAAGATTTTAAGGCCTGAGACATACATGCATCCAAATCTAAGAAGTGATCATTAACAGAACTGAAGGCAGAGCAGGAGGGTGGGTAGGTAGAGAATCAAATCTACTCAAAGGCACTCCCTTCCAGGCAGCCATTCCACTCTGCAGCTTTAGAAACAAATTTGTTTGTTTGGATTTGTCAACTGCCATTTGTATTTGTATGCAATCTGTATGTGACACTAGAGTTAGTGTTTAACCAACTATGAGTTTCCAGGGAGAGTTCAATTCTATTTCACTTAATACAATCATAACACTGGGGCATAGCTGAGGCTCAGAGGCTCAAGTGTCAACAAAAAAATCCCAGTTTGAGAATCCTCTGTTTAGGTGGCTCCCATCTAAATAAGGAAAGGGAGGGTGATTAGATAGCTTTCCCTTACAGGTCCCAAGGTATTTGTCAGTGCAGCAAAGGTCATGGTCAGGCTGGAGGGAGTCCACCCAAAGGCTCCTCTGAGTGGCAGCTGTGGCTAGGGAAAGCATTGACTTCCAGGAGAATGACTGATGACAGTGTGGAATAAAAATTCCACACTCTCTTAACACTTGCTTCCCACTCTCTGCTCCATATTCCATCTGTTTCTCAACTCTGATTCTGCCAGCAATCTATTCTTGCTCCTACTTTCCAATACATTCCTAAAGGCATGAGTGGTGTACAAGGCTCACTCCTAAGGGGAGGAGACCACTCAGCCAGGAAACCACTCTGGAGCCAAATCCCAGGATTAACATTCTGTCACTGAAACATGAGAAGCAGGGAAAGAAAGACTGTGGGGTGTTTCAGTGACTAATGGTTTCCACCAGCATCCTGTTAAAACCTCAGGTCCTCAACCCCAAGAAGCTATCCCTGATGAAACCAATGTTGTGCCAGCACAGACAACCTGTCTACTGAGGTCCCACCCCATGCCCTCACAGCTGCCTGGGACCCAGTGCCAACAGTCCATGATGTGTGATCCACAGTGATGTGTGGGCCCACCCTGGCCACGCTTGGTGCAGTCTGGGCCATCTGCTCCATGACCAGGCTGGGAGCACTCGACAAGCGTGGTCACACTTTACTATTACTCAAACAAAAGTTAATTAGGAATGAATGCACATCACAGTATGGATCCAAAGCTTTTGATAATGCAAACTTCTAAATCTGGAATGCCTTTATCCTCTTTTTTTTTTCTGCTCATTCTTTTCACAAACACTCTCAGGCTCTTATTAAGTTTCAGTCATGATTATGGAGTTACAGAGAAGAAGACATGGATCTTCCTCTCATGGAACTCACAGGCTAATGGAGAGTCTGGATATACATAATTAAACTAGTGTGTGAGGTCTGTTCAGAAAAGGTCCAGCTGTTGTTAATATAACAAGAATGGTTTGCGTGACATCGATGTAACCTGGTGGCCAAGGAGAGTGAACTGGCATGCACATGTGTGAACAATGACGACTTCACTGTACTAGTCAGTGGGAGTGGTAGATGCTTTTGAGTAAGCATGTGTACTGTGTGGCCATTGTATTCCAAATGACTAAGCAAGTAGAGCCACAAATCTGCATCAAATTTTGCATTAAGCTTGAACATGCCTCCAAGGAAACTATTCAGATGATTCAGAAGGCCGTAGCTATGGGCAGCTGGTGACTGGCAGCTTCATCATGACCACACGCTTGCTCATGCATCATGTCTCATGCAGAGTTTTTTGGTGAAATATCAAATCACCTCGGTGACTCAGCTCCCCAACAGCCCAGATTTAGTGCCTTGTGACTTCTGGCTTTTCCCAAAACTAAAATCACCTTTGAAAGGGAAGAAATTTCAGACCATTGATGAGATTCAGGAAAATATGATGGGGCATGTAATGGTGATTGGGAAAACTGTGTGAGATCCCAAGGTACCTACTTTGAAGGGGGTTAAGTTGTCATTGTCCTGTGTACAGTGTTTCTTTTATCTTCTTCAATAAATGTCTCTATTTTTCCTATTATATGGCTGGATACCGTCTGGACAGACCTCGTATTGTTTTATGCAATATTAGGGTGGCACATAATGCTTTATCAGCAAAATACAAAAGCAGTGTAACTAAGACAGTCAAGTAGCAACAGAAAGAGTGGCCCAGAGAAAATGTCTCTGAGGCTAAGTCTTAAAGGAGTGGTTGAGGTTTGCCAGGTGTGTGTCTGGGACGTGGGGATAGGTTCCAGGCAGAGTCCAGGCACTAATAGGACTAAAAGTACATAGAGTAGGAGTGATAATGATGTGTGATGGAAACTCTAAACTGTTCTGTGTTACTAGAGGATGTGTAACAGTTAAACTCTGCATTTCAGAAAGACCATGCAGGCAACTCTGTGTAGGAAAGAGTTGAGGAGGACACAGCTACAAGCAGGAAAATATTTTTGGAGGATGCTGCAATAGTCCAAGCAAGAGACAGAGAGGGCCTGAACTAGAGAAGTGGTAGGAGAGATAGAGATAAAACCAGCAGGACTTGGTAATAGCCTAGTGCATGAAGGAGAGGCAAGAGACTAAATGCCGAATTTTAAGGAGAGAATGTGCCTCCAAGCCAGCAAAAGTGACTGAAAAGATTGAAGGACAATAGAGAACAATGGTTTTATTAAAAGCCATAAAGAAGTAGGACTGATAATGTCATGTGCAACAAGCAGTCACTTAAGATCAGGATCGGAAATTTCCCAGTAAGTTAGAAATAAAATGTTCACTGGTGAATTTGGTGAGGGTGGTTTTAGCGGTGTAGGACAAAATTGCATAGGATGAGGAGTGAATAGGAAAAACAAAAGTGAAGCCAGAACTGTTTCAGATACCATAGACCAGATTACTCAGGACCTAAAAGCCTTTCCATCATCCAAAATTATGTTTGAGGTCTGAAGAAAATTATTACTTTCAAAATGCAAAAAGAAAACTGCAAAATTAAATTAAGACAGACATGTTGAATTAAATATCTCCAAAATGTGACATTGTTTTGACTATTACTTTTTAAATTTAATATTTATAAAAACTTCATTATTTAGAAATAATTAGTATTAGTTTTGTCTCATTTAGCACAAAGATTGCTGAGACTGAGAAATCACAGCCAATTATAAATTAATCCTTTCTTTTCATTCAATAATTTCAGAAGGAAAATTTTAAAAATGCATTTAACATAAGATGTGGGTGCATTTTCTTCTACTTGCTTTTATGTGAATTGGGGCCTGCAAATGTAAGAATATTAGGGGCTTTAAAACATCTTAAAATAGTTCTGATATAAATAACTGTTTCAAAAAAGCTTGTCCAGGGAAGGAAGGGCAGTAAGACTGTTCACGAGACTGAGTTGGAGGGCAAGAAGGATTTTTTTTACTTTTCTTTGAGAAGGGAGGAACGTGAGTATGCATGTGTACGAATGGAAAGAGTAAGTATGGAGGAAAGACTGAGGAGGGCTGGGGTGACTCAGAGAGGCGGGAAGCAGCTGAGCCCACCTGGTGGGAATGGGACCTGGTGGTGAGGCAGGACACCTGTTCTGCAGAAACAAGAGGGCAGGTGGGAGGCCTTCAAGGGAATCCTGGTCTTTTGTTCTATACAAAGTATCTTTTGTATCTTTTGTCATATACTAAGTATCTCAACAGTCACTTGGGAACTGTTTACCTGAATAGGTGGGCATCCTTGGTCGATAAATCTTCCCCAGAGCTATCCTTCCAGCCTTTCTCCACAGGGGCAGCTGGAGAAGCTAGGCCATCCATGATGCTCAGATGACATCCCAGTACCTCAGTTCTCACCACCCTTACCCATGCAACTGGAGCATCTGCCTGCACATTCCAGACAGATCCTTGGTGTATTCTCTCTTAAATGTTCCTATTGCCCCCCCACCCTACCCCACCCATGGGTCCTGAAGTTCCTAGGGTCAAAAACCTTCTGCCCAAACGGTCCCAGGTTAGAAAGGCATGCGTTCAAATAAACTCCAAGCACATTTCTCCTCAAAGGTAGAAATCTATTCCAGACCTCATGTGCCTTCCTTGAAATTGAGTTTTAAAATAACTCCCTGTTTTTTATTATTCAAAGGAGGGTCTCATTCACACAGGTGCTCCAGAGTTGACTGTGTGCACCTGCAGACCAGAGCATATAGTCCACTTGACACAGTCGTTATGTGGGCCCTTGGAGCCATGGTAGCAGATTAGCAGGGCAGGCAGGCACTGCACTGTGCTCTGTCACTTTAAAACCAAAGTAAAACCAACAGACACCCACTTAAATCTTTGTGAGAGGAAACCCAAGGCACCCTGATACGGCTATTTAGGGCTCTTTTTCCAGCGTTCCCAGGCGCAGAAAGTAGTGTCAGATCTCTGCTCCTGAACCATGGCTGAGCTCTCAGTGCTGTGGGAAGCGGGCTTTCCCTGACACTGCTGCGGCGCCGCAGCCCGTGATGGCACCACTGATTGAACAGTCAGATGTGGAAGCATTTCTGAATGGCACAGAATGTAAGCGAACTTCTTGGCATTTTCCTGGATGAATGATGCTTTTTGATGGGTTTCTTTAATAACAAAAGTAGCATCCAGTTACTTAGCTAAACTTAACGTTTGACACTGTAGAAATGAAGCAACCGTATAATTTCACAAATGTTTATTGAGCATATTACATGTCAGGTGTCATGCTGGACAATGAGGGTCCAACCAGAAACTATGCCTGACTAAAAGGAACCTGCAGGCACATGCAACACTTCTGAAAAATACCAGTGCTGGAAAAGAGTTACCTGTGAAATGCTCTTTACAGTACAGATTCTTGGGCCCCATCTCCAGAGATATGGGTTTGCTAGGTCTGGGGCAATAACTAGGAATCTATACTTTAACAAACTTCCCAGGCAGTTCTGATGGCAGGTAGCATTGGGAACCACTGGTCTGGTAGGATAAAAAGTAAGATTAAAAGTTTTATTTTCTAAATTTGTATTTTAGTAAACATATTTTTTCTAACTACAATGTGGTTAGAACAATTGCTTTATATCAAGCAAACACATGAGTAATATTGACTAACATTTTTATGCAAATATTAGAATGTACAGGTATTTTGGTATCACAAGCTAACACAAATTTCCCTGAGCTCTTTTCTTAAAGTGATCCCCACCACCCACTCCCAGAGTCCCTTTAGGAAGCTTTTCACCAGTCTCCAGCCTTTGTAACTGGGTTCCCACTCCCTTCTTTTACTCCAGCTATGCTGCATTTTTTTTTCAAAAAAAAAAAAATCATACCTCTTCAAGGAATGTGTGCATACAGCATCTGTGTCTCAAGTTCTTGTAATTTAAGTGACTTCAAACATTTTTGGTAGAATGATTATGTCTTCCAGCTCTTTTATACTGTTTTTTGTTATCCCTTTCTTCCAGGACTGGGAATGGAGAATATTGGTGGAATTTTTGTGGTTCTTATTTGTGGCTTAATCGTGGCCATTTTTATGGCTATGTTGGAGTTTTTATGGACTCTCCGACACTCAGAAGCAACTGAGGTAAACCTCCAAAAGGGTATGACCTATAGCATTGGCAGAAGGGACAAGTTCACAGGTTTGCGCACAGACAAGAGTCGTTTCAGTCAGATCCTGTGCGGGAAGATGGGGAACCCATGGGACAGACCCGAGGGCTGGAGGGCTGGTGGTCAGTACTTCAGCACCTACTATTCCTGCAGCCTCATCCGGGGTTTTCAGATTCTTCCAGGACAGGGGTCCCCGACCCCTTGGGCCACACACCTGTTAGGAACTGGGTGCGATGGAAGCTCAAGCTCTCCTGAGCCCCAACTCCACCCTGCCCCTTCCATGGAAATACTGGTCCCCGGTGCCAAAAAGGTTGGGGACTGCTGTTCTAGGAAACAGCCCAGCAAATGAATATGTGAAAAAAAATCAAGAACAACGAAGTCTTATACAAGTATAATTTAAGATGTATCATTTTGAAGGAAAACAGCCAAACGTACCAGCTTGCTAATGGAAACCATAACTTTAGTTTTTTATCTTAAGTATGTTTTCTACTTACGAGTAAAGATTGCTTAGTCTCTCTACAGTTTTCCTGGCTTTTCACTGTTGTCCACTCCTTACATGAATTATACTTATTTATGACTTATAGAAAAAAGACCAGTTTGGTGTTCCTTTCCCTGTGAAGCCTTCTTCAACTCTCCTGCCTTCTTCCCTGGACCAGAAGAGCTCATTATTCCACCACCTTTCTAGCACCAGTACAGCCTGTGCACCGAGCACTTACACCCTCTGCTGTAATTAGGACTGTGTCTTTTATCTCTTTATTTCCATGAAAGGCAGTCAAAAGATATAATATTCTTGTCATGTAACAGATTAGGCAGGTGGTGGTGTTTTACCTGTAATAGTTATTATTAAAAGCACAGAGAAGTCAAATTCCTTGCGTAGAGTCTCTGCTATTTAGTACTAATAATTTGTTTAGAATTCAGGTCCAAATTTTTACTCAGGCCATATTCTTTTAGATGATACTACTCTGCAGCTGCTTCAAGTAAAGAATCTATATATATACTTGGTTACTCTCCCAAGAGTAACCCCATAGCCTCTCACCCTATAGCCTAGAAATTCCTTGAAAAATCCACTAAGGACTCCAAATAGCTAAAATGAAGAAGAGTAAGAGCTACCTTAGCTGTTTGGCTATGGTCAAACAACGGTCCTGTTGACAGACCGAAAGACTGGAGGAAAGCACATGAAACAACAGAAGGCTTCTTCTCCCATCACGGTCTGGGAAGGCGTCCTTTCCAGCACAGGGTAGACAGCTAAAATGAGTATGCATGCTCTTCGGAGTAGGTAAGTTTAGGTTGAAATTCTGGTTCAGCTATTTTATTAATCAAGTAATTTTTAGCAAGATATATATAACCTTTGAGCCTCCATTTTCACATCTGTGAAGTGGGAATAATAGTAGTAATAGTAGCAGCAGTCCAGATTCATGATTCTTTGTCCATAATTCTGAAATCCAAAAGCTCAGAAAGTTCCACCTTTTTTCATAAGTGCATCAAGCAAATACATTTGGTGACAAAACTTGAATTGATATGAAACTATTGTGTATGGTCTTTGTCCCATTCAGTGTGAAGGCACATTCATTTTGCCACAGAAATGTCAGTGTGTTTGAGTGTAGAGTCTGCCCTAGACCACACTGGGTGTGACACATAACAATTGCATGTTGTGTGTTGTATTACCTTCCTAAAATCCAGAATATTCGGAAACACAGCTGGGTTTTATATCACGGGACTGGGCCTGTAGGAGTCGCGTTGCAGTGGTTTTTGTTGTTCCAGTGATTGGAGTGCGTCTTCTCCAGCTCTAACCATTCGGTTAAAAGAAATGAGAATCATTAGCCTGAGAACAGAATGTTTATGCAGACATGTAGCTTTTTCAAATACCGGATAGATTTACATGGAGTAAAAAGGCTATTAATTTAGTGGATTTCTGGATCCAAATTTAACTGGTGTTAATGGACAATTTCCGAGAGGAGAATTTTTAATTCAGTAGATAGACCCAAGCAGCATTTAATAGAAATGCAAAAACAAACAAACAACAACAACAAAACATGCAGGGGCTCTTTCCTAACCCGGAAAGGCCATTGTCTTTGAAGGTGTTCTAACAAAGATTGGGCAACCAGCTGGCGGGGCTGCTGAACATTATACCAGGGCGTTTGAATACTAACTAGGAGCTGGGAGTGAGGAGATGGATTGAAAGGCCTTCAATAGTCTTCATATCCAAGATTATATATGATTCTGTGTGATTCTGTGACACGGGCCCTAAACTCATCCGAACAGATGGAACAGATGTCCAGGGGACCCCAGGGGCTGGCTCTTAGAGTCTGGGCTGTGATCCCTTCGTGTTTTCCAGGTGTCCGTCTGCCAGGAGATGGTGACGGAGCTGCGCAGCATCATCCTGTGTCAGGACGGAGTCCACCCCCGCCGGCGGCGCGCCGGAGGGCCACGGCCCCGACCCCCAGGCCCCGAGGAGCGCCGGCCGCAGGGCACAGCGACTCTCAGCAACGGCAAGCTATGCGGCGCTGGGGCGGGGGAGCCCGACCAGCTGGCGCAGAGACTGGCCCAGGAGGCCGCGCTGGTGGCGCGCGGCTGCACTCACATCCGCGTCTGCCCCGAGTGCCGCAGGTTCCAGGGCTTGCGGGCCCGGCCGTCGCCGGCCCGCAGCGAGGACAGTCTGGAGTGGGATAAGGCCACCAACAGCAGCGAGCCAGAGTAGCCCTCGCGAGACAGGACTCTCGGAGGCCAGGCAGGGAGGCGCTAGTGCCCGGCGGCTCTACTGGCTGTCCAGAGCCCGGACTGGAAAGCGTTCACACTTCTCTCCGGATTTTGGATCCAGTAATTTTACAAAAGGATCAAGAGACCAACGCCCCAGCCAGAGACAGCGCCCTGGTCCGGAAGTCGGGTGCACACAGAGACGTTGACCCCAAGTGGGGACGGGACGCTCTCCCACCGGACCACCAGGACCCCTCTTTTCCCAGCGGGCCTTTCCTTGCCGCCAAAGTGACAGCCTGGGGCGGGGGTCCCTCCCAGGCCAGTCCAGTAACTGGTGGAATTTCCCATTAGGAAGGGGCCGTTGTACTCTGGGTCTAGTTCTTACAAGAAAAAAAAAATAATAAACTCAACAGGGAAGTTTTTCTTTTCTGGATTTGTATATTTTTGTTAATGATTTTCTCCTTTCTCTCCCCTCCTCCCCTTTTCTTCTTTGTTGTCTTCTCAATTCTATTCATTGTTTTTGTTTGTTGTTTATCTGGAGGGGTCGACTGGGTTAGGGAATAGAAGTATAAATAATCCCTAATCCTTTTTCCTAAATTTTAGGAAATGGAGCTGCCAGCGTGTCAGATTTCAGGTGCTGAACTCCCCTTTCTGTGTGGTGATGGGGGCATAAGTGTAGGAGAAGAGTCTCAGGTGGGAGGAAGAATAAGGGGGCTAGCTCGAATGAAAGTCCATTAAAGTAATGTTTAAATCCCCCCCAAACCAGTTAACTCATACTTTACTCAGAGAAACCTTCAAATGGCTGGGGTTCTGCCCTCTTCATTCTCTCCCCCCCCCCCAATTTTGGCTCTTTGTTCAGATCCCAGAAAAGTCTAGGTGGTTTCTTTCAATTTGTAGTCCAGGGGTAATGTGTCCTTTTCTTCTCTTTCCCATTTTCACTATCACTGGATTCGGTTCCGTCTTTTTCGATCTCTGAAGGAGGCAGGGAAGAAGAGCAGAGCTCACAGACTACCTGTAGCCTTGTCTAAGGAGCAGAGAGGGAAGAGAATTTCCCACTGTGAAGTCCGCTTCACAGGGAACAGCATTCCCAGAGGACAAAGAAGGGCCCCCTGACTGTATCTCTTTTAACCGAACTCAGTAGCTGCCTGTGAAGCCAGGCCCCAAGACTATTATGGATTGGGTGATTTCTTGTATTAGACATGAGGCCTGGGTGCAAATGTGTGTGTGCATGTGTGTGTTTATGAAATGCAAAGACCATAAATAATCAAGAGTTTGCCATGGTCCTGGGAGACAGGTGGGTCTCGTAGCCAATACACAGGTCTGTGAACTGGGAATTCTTGAGTTCTAGCCTCAGCTCGGACTGTAGCCCCCTTGTGTGACCTTAGCAAAGCTCTGAACTTCTCTTCCGTCTGCAAAATTAGTTATGGATACTTTCCAGGCTCTCAGCTGCTTGTCACGTGTTTGCAGGAGCTGGTAAGCTCATCTGCTGGGAAGGGTGAGGCTTCCAACAGCTGCTTGACCTTCGCTTGTTTTCCCCGATTGGGAGTTTCATACAGAGAGTTTTCATTTTCTGATAGAAAACTTAAATTCTATGCAATTTATGATTGTAAACTTAAAAAGTTTAGAGGAAGTGGGAAGTAAATCGCCACTACCACCACTTCCACCACCACCAACACCTTCAATCAAATCGTCCTCACATTGTTTCTGTTCTGAATGTATTAAAATAAAGACATCTTTGGAAAATGATGAGCTTAATCCATGATTTTGCTGTTTGGGTAGGTCAACATTCTCTTTGTGGCAGGACAATTAGTTAGAGCTGCCATTCGGGGGCCAAGTGGTTCCTCTGGTTATTCCTATAAGAGATGCCAGTTTTGTCCTAGGCTGACCTTCTCTCTTGTGAATTTGATTTCTTTTTTATTTTTTCTCTTTAAACACTAAATGACAGCAAGCTGTGCAGGACATGAGTATTTTTTTAAACCTTGCCTCAAGCCTTATGGGGAAAGGTGGATTTGGTGGGAAAGGCGCCCGGAGGCAGACGGCTGCGGACCCCGCGGTGCCGCACTGCTCCCACCCACAGCTCCGTCCCTTGCTTCTGACAATGTGGCACCACTTTGGGGGCCACATTTGGGGTGGGAGGGGGTGTTTTTTTCTAAAAACTCATTTTTATAAGTAAGATATCTTGATCAATAGCAAACCTTTTTTAATGGGTTAGTGAAATAAATGTTCCATAATTCATTTATAAAGTCTGTTCCTTTCACCGTGTGGAACAAAGATAAGAGCGATAGCACTGGGCAATGTCTGTTAGCTGTGGAGACCATCTCTCCACCTCACTCAAGCTGGTGAGTGGACCTGCAACCAGCTAGTTCTCTTCCTTCGTTGGTCTCTATTTTTTTATCTTGTTGGCTGTTGACTTTCTTTTCCATTCTGTATTTTCTATCTGACTCTGTATACTGTATAAAACAGTTTTTCGTGTCTGTTTATCTTTCTTTGACTGGAATATTTATAATAAAACAGAAACAAACCCTGAAATGTTAGTGATGGATGAAAGCTGTTTTGGTTTGGAAAAAATGGTCTGGCGTGTCTAATCTCCAGGCACTCCAAAAGCAAATAAAAATATAAGCCTACTTTGTATCTTCCCCTCCACCTGCCCTTCTCTCTTTATCCCTCTCTCCACTGCCCTCTTCATTCCCCCACCCACTTGGGCTCTTTGTTAGGATCCCAGAAAAGTCTAGGTGGCTTCTTTCAATTTGTAGTCCTGGGAGTCTGAGCCAATCTACCCCAAACAGATACACATGTTAATGAAGTTCAGGATTTGTAGGGTTTTGTCTTCTTAAATGCACTTTCACAGAATAGTCATCTATTGATACCTAGGGTAACTCTAGTCAGATATCACCCAAGATTCCACTGGGAGCTTGAAGATTACATCAATTAAAATATAATACTTTGCTTTATTTCTTTTAATTGCTTTGCAAGGCCCCAACCGTCACAAGATCTCTACCTCAGAACTCAGGTGGGGTGTAAGTTGAGCATGTAGATGGCCGAAAATCTTTTGGCTTTCTCTAATTCAATGCTCATATGAGAATATTCATCCTGGGAACTTGCCAACCGGCCCTCTTATTGGTTAGGTGAGACTGAAATAGCATGATAACCAATCCACTTGGGGCCACTCTGTGAAAGTTTATTAGTTTTGGATTCCAAGGAGTTTAATTTTCTTTCGGAATCCAAGGGGATTTCCCCATGGTGTAGGAGTCAAATACACAAGGCCAGAAAGGGTGGAGGCATTTCAGACACAGCAGATTGGTTTGAGTGAAGTTTGAGAGAACTATTTGCGGCCCCCCTGCCAATGAGGTGCGCACAGTGAGGTAAAATAGTCTAGAAATGATAAGGGAGATTCGATTCCCTGACTGGTTGTCAGCTCCCTTGGGGTAATAACAAAGAGGCCTGTTTGGAAAATTCAGAGAAGGAATCCTTTCATAAAGATTTTGCTTAAAGCTAGTGCTTCCTATGGCGCCTTCTCAAAGAGAGAAATTAAAACTTTAGTTGCCTTCAGCTGTGAGCTATTCCCATGCCTTTCTGTGAAAGGCGGCTTTCTCCCCACAGGCAAGTCCACAGTTATCCACACAGAGCGTCCTCAGGGGCTGATGACTTAGTCATTCTACAGCATGCTCCTCAAAGACTGGTGATGTCATGCCTTCAGAACATTCTTCTCAGAGGGAAAAAATACATACATGTATAAATACACTGGGTGTGACTTCCAGGGGGGAAAATCTCTAAATTTTAGAACTGAAGGTGTCAACAACCCCATTTTACTTTAAGGGCAACAAGGCAAGAGAAATTCTGTCTCTATCGATAGAACATTATTACTCAAATTTCATTAATTTCATACTAAATTCAAAACTTAGGAGAAAGAAAAACTAATATTACACAAATAGCAGAGCTAGTGCTGAGATCAAGAAAGAAAGAAGTGTATGAAGACAATAAAGAAGAAAACAACCTTGCTAATCACAAATGCCAGAAGAGTTTAGACCCCAAGAAGGGGCGTGAAAAAGCCAAACAGCTAATCTGCCCATAAATTAACTAAGAGCATGTATATAAATGTCTCAGTGGCTGGGATTTGCTGAAGCATGTCATGGAATTGGTGTATTATGACTGTTATGTCTAGAGACTTAACCCTCTTAAGAAGTTAGACTGCAGGGTCTGCATTGTAGAGAGTGGAGGTGAAACAGGTAAGTGTAATGATCCACCTGTTGCCAGTGGAAATGGGGCTCTTTCACTGAATCTCAAGGAAAGCATTCCAGGGGCCCATGCCTGGGAGGCTGTGGTGTGGCAAGGCTTATTGAAGTAAACACAAAGGGCTATCCTGGGTTCAGCTCTGTCCCTCTGTGAAAAAGGTCAGCCTTGTCTTCATCAGGCCCAGAAACAGGGCCAGGGTCCAGCATTCTGCACCACTGTTTCAGCCATGTAGCCTAGTCTGTTCCAAGCTGCGCTCCGGAGGCTGGTGCTGTGCTGCACTTGGAGTCTGCATGGCTGCTAGATGCACATGGCTGATATGGAAAGAGCATCCGAATGAATGGGGTGAGCGTGTATTATCAGGGCGAGGGTGAGGGTGCAGGCAAGGGCACAGGAGAAGGCGAGCGCAAGGGAGAAGGAGAAAGCTTCTTTATTAAGTTGGGATTATATTATCTTGGGCTTGGGAAGAACCAGGATCCCTTTAAACTAACCAGTTAGTTTTCTAAGTTTTTGCCAGTTGGCTCCGGGTTCCCCTGTAACCAATCCATTTCCTAGATCTTCCGGGTCCTGTGTCCCTTACCCGATCCAATCCTCCCAGGCTAGATTGACTGGCCTCCATGGTGGTCGTTTTAGCTCCTACTGCACGTGCCTCATGGTAGAAGCACCTCCCCCACCACTTGCCATCTTGGCTTCTACTGCACATGAGCCCAGCAGAGGGGTTTCTCCTACTGTTTTATTCCTCCCCCTGTAATGATCCTTCCTGCCCACTTTGGGAGAGTTTGGCCCCAAGCACAGAGGATGCCCTGGGGAGTGTGTGAAACTGCAACTTCTTAGTGAAGCAACAGACTCAGTGTCTGATTCAGTGCCCCAGTTTATTATGCTTAATAATGCCTGATTCCCTTCCCTTCCTTCCTTTATTAATATTTGGCTACCTGTGCTAACAACCCTGCCAGAAAATTAGCTGAAGAATTCTGTCCATGTCAGTATTCCTTGCACCCTATCTTGCACTCAATGTTTTCTCTTGGCTCTATCAAAAAAAAAAGTTAGAGGGAAATGGGGACCAAGGACCGCTCCTCCTGTTGGCACTTGTTCCTACATTGCTGAGTGGTCTTGAGAGGCTGTTTCTTTAGCACGTGCCCCACTTTAGACCCTGTGGAAAATGATGAAGAAGGAGAATAAACTGGACTCTGGGAAGATGAAACTTACCTGTAAGCAGCGGTGTAAAGCACAAAATATGAAAGGGCTGGAGTGTATGATTTGGAATATAAACCATGTAGAGAAATTCAAAGGGGCTGAAGATCTAGGTAATGGAGATAGGCTTCTGTGGAGGAAGCAGGGCTGTGTCTTGGGGGTTGTTAAAGACATTGTTAGAGTTGGTGAACAATGATGTATTACATAATTGGACACACAACATTTTTTTGATGTGTGGAAAACAAGATTCTGCTTAATCTACCTTGGAGTGAAATATGGTTAATTTGTGTCGATGAATTCAGCATTCTGCTGACAAGAGCTAGCTTGTTGCTGTTGTTTGTTTTCACCCACAGCAGCACCGGGGATGCAGGGGTGGTGGCCAGAATTCTGACTTTCCTATTATGCTTCTTCCTGTTTGCTGTCAACAATGATTAGAGATTCTCACCACTATCTAATTCCCAGGCTTCTTTAAATTGTATTTGTGAGATTAGCTACAGAGACAAACAGTCTTAGCCAAACAGAAAACAGAAAGACTAAATGAAATAGCAAAGAAATGGTCCAAAGTGGATTATGAGCTCTTTAAAAAAATTACATAATTTTTTAAAGGGAGTTTGGATTTTATTCTAAATACAATGGAAATCTATTTACACTTTTTTTATTTTACTTGTTTTTTTAATTTTTTAAATTACAGTTTACATTTAGTATTATTTTGTATTAGTTTCAGGTATACAGCACAATGGTTAGACAATCCTGCATTTTACAAAATGTTACCCTCCAAATTTCCTGTACTCACGGTGGCACCAAACAATATTATTACACTATTATTGACTGTATTTTCTATGCTGCACTTTACATTTCTGTGACTGTTTTGTGACCATTAATCTGTACTTCTCAATTTCTCTACCTTTTTTTATCCAGGCCCCCTTGTATCCCCCAATCTGGCAAATGTCCATCTGTTCTCTGTGTCTATGAGTCTGTTTCTGTTTTATTTGTTTGTTTATATTGTTCTTTAGATTTCACATATAAGTGAAATCGTATGGTCTTCGTCTTTCTCTGACTGGTGTATTTCACTTAGCATGATACCCTCTAGGTCCATCTGTGATGTTACTAATAGTAAGATTTCATTCCTTTTATGGCTGAGTAGTATTCTACTGTGTGTATGTACCACAGCTTTTTAATCCACTTGTCTATTGATGGGCACTTGGTTTGCTTTCATAGCTTGGCAATTGTACATAACATGGCAATGAACATAAGGGTGCATATATTCTTTTGAATTAGTGTTTTGGGTTTCTTCGGATATATACTCAGCACTGGAATCTCTGGGTCCTAAGGCAGTTCCATTTTAAATTTTTTGGAGAAACCTCCATACTGCATTCCACAGTGACTGCACCAATCTGCATTCCCACTAACATTGCACTAGGGTTCCCTTTTCTCCACATACTCACCAACACTTGTTTGTTGTTTTATTGATCATAGCTCTTCTGACAGGTGTGGTTTTCATTTGCATTTCCCAGATGGTTAGTGACTTTGAATTTGATCATTGGTAGGTCTTCTTTGGAGAGATGTCTATTCAGGTCCTTTGCTTATTTTTTTTTTTTTGTACATAATTTTTAAACTGAGGGAAAGGAATGTGAATGCCGAATGAAGGTTTGAAACCAATGTGAAAAATTAATACAGAACCAAGATCACAAATTTCTGATGTAAGGGAACATTTATAACAATTTTCCTTATAGTCCATTAAACCGTACTTTTCTCCGTAACACACAGAATTGTCCTGGAAAGTTATTCTACTTGGATTGTTCTGATTAGATTCTTCATAGCTTTTCTATTAAAAATAATAGTATGTCATTTCCATTTCTACGTCATCTGTAATTCTGTAGCACTAAGTGAGCATAGGAAAGCATTTTAAATCATCAAAACTTGGTCAAAGGAGAGAAGTCACAAGAGGTAAGCCCAACAGGGCAGCATTCCCAGGAGCCTGTGCATGCATGCCCACATGCTCAGATGTGGTGGCAAGACTTTAAAAACTAGTTTAAAGAGGAGCAGATGAAAAATAGTTCTCTACAGAGAGAGACTTAAAAGTTGTTTTCTCTGTAGCTCCCCCACTTTTATATCAGCTAAACTGACATGTGTTTGGGGAGGCAGTTTACAAGACCTGCAGGTTCCTGTCCATTTCAAAAGAGGAAAGACACTTTCCAATATCCTTCTGAAATTCTCTTTGCTTCTGGATACAGTTGCTGGGTTTAATATTCTGGTTTTTAGTAGCTTAATTCTCACTGAGTCATCTCTGATGTTAATTTACTCTAAGCCAAACATATATGTAGATGCATGAAATAAAACTGATTTTTCTCCCATTCCCAGTTCAGTGATAAGATGCCTGAGCTGACTTCCTAAAACCTCTCTCCCCACCCCCATCATCTGTAAAACAAAGTCCCTCTAGCTTTATAGTGTTATTAAACACACTCTGTAAGAACAAGAGCAATGCAATCAACTTTTATTTACTCCATAATTATCAAAGGCCTTGTCCATTTTAGGCGGAAAATAATTTTCGGAAAGATCAGACAATAAAATTGTTAAAATTTGAATGGTGAAACTGACCAATCAAGTACAGAATTCAGAAACAACAGTTTTATTCAGCTACCATGTATTTTGTTTCAAATAAAACAACGGATCTACTGAGGCTACCATTATTTCCCAAGGATGTAAACGTCTCCCTGACCCAGACCCTGCTGATCCTTCAAACTTTGGGACACTTTTCACACCTGCATGCCATCTCGCCCTGAAGCCAAACCACACTACTCATGCTCTGTGTTCACCCTACTCGTCCCATGCTTTTATTTTTCTCTGCCTTTGCTTTGACACTTCCCACTCCCTGCGTTGCCCTTCCCATTCATGTCTACATGGCCAAAGCCTGTCCGTTTTTTTTGATCCAGCTTGAATATAATCACCCCTCTGAAGCTGAATGATCCCCAACCCCGAAGGTATAGGGAAATCACCTCTCCCTTTCCCGAACACTCCCACGCTCTCCTTATGGTGCTTATCACTTTCTGCATCGAATCACATGTACTTGGTACATATGCTGCTCCTCTTGCCCCTGTCTGCCAGGGGAAGGCCCTAAGGTACAGACAGAATGGCTTTTTCCTTTTTTATCATTTCACAGCATGTAAGATTCCTTGCACATTCTCGGTTCCCAAGACTGAGTGAGGAAAATTCAACTGAGGGCAAATGTACATAAAAAAGACGCAAGTGTGAAAGTGAGAGGCAGAAGTATGCTCATATGCCCTTGATATAAAAGCAACTGTGCATAGAACAACTCAGTAATTTATACTAGGTGAAACATGCCTTCATTTATTTAACTGGGCCTGAACCTAGATGATTGTATTTGTAAGTTGGTGGCTCCATTCAGCACTTTCTTCCAACCATCAACATGCCTTCTATACACATTATAGGAATTCAGCCTTCTGACTTCCAGCCAATTTTGAAAAAAAATCAATCAGCCTTGCCCTTCTCTCCTCATTATCATAAAAAAATCTGTTTCAAAATAAAATTAACAGAACACAGATTATGTGCTATCCATTTCAATATATGCCCATTTGGGCAGTACTTGCTCAGAATAAATGTGACCATTTCTTTACCAAAATAATAAAAATCAAGTTCAGTTTCCTCCTTACTCTCCGAGAAAACTGAAAAAAATTTTCCCTTGGAAGGGCTTGTTTTTTAAATGTGAGAACATCATAACAGTTTAAAGGTCAAGAAACTATAGTTCTTAATATGTAGATTGATTACCATACAGCTCTAATATGTAGTCTGGTCAGTTTTGATGATATTAGGAAAAAGCTGCTGTTTTCCCAAGTATTTAGATACAGGTGAAGGAAGGGAGCAGAATGAAGGAGCCAGAACTTCTTTAGTATTAGCTACATGCCTAACATAGTATAAACATTTGTTTATTTAATCCTCAAGATAGTCTTTTCAGTGAAATATTAGTATTTTCAGGAGAGAAAGCAAAGCCTTCTAGAAGTTAAATGACATGTTCAAAAGTCCGCAGTGAGTAAAAAACAAGCTTCAGAAGTGAAAGGCAAAGGTTCAAACTCAGTTCCCTTTATCTCCCTTGCCAAGATACCTTCCACTGTGATAACCCCCTCTGGGGGAGGGGGGGGGCTTTGCTCCAGAAAGGATAGATTCAGACAGGGTTCCACATACATTTGATTTTTCATCAGCTAAGACTCTTGCTTTTTATTGTTGAAGCAGACAAATCATTTTGATTTGGTGACTTTGTTTATTGCTAGTATTTTGCATTAGTTTTGAAACAACCTGCTTCCATAAATACTCAGATATCATCAGAGATGCTAAATATAACTTAAGAGAGAATTTTACAATAAGGAGATTTTTTATTAGTTCTCTGATGCTGTTTCTTATTAACAGCAATAAGGGTTGATAGTTTTAAGATAGCACACCTTGATGGAAGCATCCAGTTGCTCTGGGTTTTCTTCCAGAGACATATCTCTGTTCAGTGATCAGAGATAACAATCTAAAATGAGAAATATTATTCAAGGTCTGGCACAAATAATGCCCCTCTTTTATTACAAAATCTTTCATTACAAAAGCACATGCATTCTATAACATAACACTATCATACTCAAGCACACCATATGACATTTTAGGTGAAATGTTCAAATTAAAACTATAAATTATCACACCCATATTATCGTACCAACCACACTCAAACAGGTGTTACTTCTGTCAGACCCTGTATATAAGGCCCTTGTAGATCCAGAAGTTTGCTACCTAGATTTATTACCCTGGAAGGACCCTCCAGTGGTAAGTCCTCCATTTCAGTTCGTTTCCCTACCATTAGGATTATACCCAAGATTTTGAGACCAAGGAGGTAACCTTATCACTTCAAACAAGTAAATTTTATTAAATGCTTTGCACTGGTGAGAGGGAGAAAGATTTGTAGGTACAGCAAAGAGTGGGGATACATTCTGAGATACAGAGTACAGATCAATAAAAGGAAGGACTTTCAAAGCAATGAGTTCCCCATCACTCTAAGTTTGCAAGTTAATGATAGATCAGAGATACCTTAGCAAAGTAAGGGTATCAGAGAGGATACTTATATCTGGTGGGAAGTCGGACTAGATGACCTGCTATGATGGTGATTATAAAAGAGTAATTCATAATAATAGCTATTTTATTAAATACTTAAGAATCACCAGATAATACACTCTGTGTCTTATGTATGTTGTTTTTATGTTCACAACAGGTAGATCTTATTTTCGTGTTTTAGAAAAGGAAACTCTTTTACTCAGCCAGCATTAATTTGGAAGTCTGTGGTGGAGCTAGGATTTGAACACAGCTGCCTGACTCCAAAGGCTTTACTATTAAGGACAGAAGTGTACAGAACTATAATGTAAGAGGGAAACAATATGGAACACAAAATGTAATTATCTTGTTGAAGAGATAAAGAACATGTACTTATAAGACAATAGAAGAAATTTATTTAATAATGAAAGACATGATTACAAAAGATGTTAAAAGGAATTATGTGATCAACTAATAGAATTTATATTCAAAAAACAATTACTGTTATATGGTCAAAAAAAGTTTCTTCAACATCAATTATGTGCACATCTCCATCCTAGATGCTGAAGGAACTTATATTCTGGATCATTCATTTAACCCTGACTCTTAATTTGGTTTTGTGTCATTACTGTTATCATATTGCCTCCTAACCTCATACTTTAAGGCCTATTAATTAATAAAGTGATGAATGTACATCATAGAAAATTTGGCAAATCCAAAACATGGAAAAAGAATAAAACACTCTAAATGTCAGTACCTAAAGATTGACATTAATTATTAAAATTTTGTCTCATAGTCATTTTTTAAAGATTTTATTTATTTATTTTAGAGAGGGGAAGGGAGGAAGAAAGAGAGGGAGAGAAACATCAATGTGTGGTTGCCTCTCATGCACCCACTATGGGGGACTGGCCCACAACCCAGGCATGTGCCCTGACTGGGAATTGAACAGGTGACCCTTTGATTCAGAGACCAGCACTCAATCCACTGAGCTATACCAACTAAGGCTTATAGTCATTTTTATGTGGTCTTGAATCATTGTGATCTTACTGTGTGCTATTATATTATTTTCTAACTTTCTCTCCATGCATATTGATCTTATCCAACAAGATTTTGATCTACTAAAAGATAGTAATTAGGTACTATACTTCTCTGGAGTCTCTAGAGTACCTATACAGTGCTCTCAGCATAGTAGGTGCTGGAATAATTAGTGGATTAATTGCCAATTTAATCAATAAATGAATGAACAAAACATATAAAATAAGGTTCTTGTTCTAGAGTTATTTACAATCTGTGTTCAAAGTCAAGTCTAATTGCACTAAACATTATAAGTCAATACATGATTAATGCTACATGAGTAATTGCAGGATTCTCCTTAGAAAGAAGTGTCAAGTGGTAAGGAGAGTTGGCCTGGATCATACCTGAAGGACAGCCATTAGGGTGGAAGAATCTGAGATTACTTTTTCTCATATAGAAATGGGTTAGTCCCTCTCTAGCCAGTTGCTATGACTACCAAGCAGCTTCCCCATCACTGTCTGAGAAGATGCACTCTATTCTACACAAGCAAAAAAAAACCAGAGCTCCTCCCTCTGCACAAGAGATGTTACTTAGCTCAAGTTTCTTCCCAGCTCTGGGACGAGGAGGGATTCCAGGCTCCACAGCCATGCCCTGGGTAACTTTCCCCAGTGGCAAACTGGAGCAAGAGTTTAAAGCTTTTTATAGTTAAGTGTGTCACTCAGGTGGACGTGCTGAAACAGTACCCTCTATTGCTTAGCTATCTGATAATTGTGGTCTCAGGGTCCCCATTATATAACTTGCGTTGAAGTATATTGGAACTGGGGAATGTGCCTTGGCTCCAACAGACAGCAGCATGTAAGGGATACTCCAGGGATCTGGGGTCACTTTCAGATGGCCTGAATTCATTGAATAGTTCACAGCTAATCAATAGGGGCACAGCCATCAGGTGGGCATAAGAAGGATTTGAAGGATTTTCAAGTAATCACATTGGAGAATACCCTGAGTGTAAAAATGTGTGTCTCCAGCTGCAGTTAGCCTGCTTTGGCTGAAGCTGTGGCAGCTTCCCTGACAGGATGTCCCCCTCCCTACCCACCCTGTAAGAACTCTTATAATTCCAGATGAAATAAAAATTCCCTCCTTAGTAGTCATTAAGGTTCCAATTTTATTTCTCATTATTAAACCATGAAGTTGGCCAAAACATTGAAATTAAGCAAAATGAAGAGATTTATACACAAATTGGAATCTATGTGAAACACTAACACTTAATCTGCAAAGATAAAGACACAATAACCACACTATTGAAAAATGCAAATCTCAGAGTAAACAGAGGAAATGTTCTTTCTTATTTTTTCCCAAAGACCCAGCTTGTTAAAATTGAGTTTTTAGATGATTTCTTGCTTGGTAATACCCATGTGGTTTAAGAATGTTGGAAAGAGACTTAACTGGCACTTCACGTGTAACTAGAGGAGTGTGTGGGAGGGACAGCCCTCAGCACCCCCAGAGCCTCCTGCAGAGAAAGGACACTGTGATGAGAGCCACATGCATCATTTCAGACTTCTAACCCTAAAGACAAAACCCTGCTAGGTGGCCAGTGTGTGGGCCAGAGATTATACTTGTTTGATCTTTCAGTTTCGTCACGGAGCCTGTCGGTAAGGGGTCACTGTGCCCAAGAGAGAAGGATGTTTTCAGCCCCAGTGAGTATCCATGGGTGAAAGGCAGGCTCAGACCCTGTTCCAGTTCCCTATGAGAGGCTGACTTCCCGGAGGAGGACGCTGTAGCGGGGGCAGATCAGACATGGTAACTGAGAGTGGAAAGGTTGGAAAGGCCAGCTACCAACCACTGAAGGCATTTTACTTCAAGACCAAAGTGTGTCACAAAGAAGCATAATTCCAGCTATTGGTTCTCATCTCTTCCTGCAGTGAAGAGAAGCAGTTACTTAAGGTCAGTAAAAACAAAGATTGTTCCCTGCAGGCTTTCAGAGAAAAGCCGAATCCCTTCAAAACTGAACACCAAACCTTGCCCTGAAAGTAAGTGGTATGATTTGGGGGTTAGTCTAAATTGCTGCAAGATTCCAACTGTCGCGAATTACTGCACCTCCCCATCAACCTGCTGTGGTGCCTGAAATTTTCAATAGAGTGATTTCTTTCGGTTAAACCGACTTAATCATTACAAGTCAACTATTACTCAATAGCAGAGAGAAGGTCTAGGAAAGGTCAACCTTTATGAAGGCCATGGAGAGTCTTGTAAGGTCTGGGTGTGCAGACCTGCCTCCAAGCACCCTGGGGGGCTGGCAGTGGCCAGGGTACTGGCTCTATGGGAAAGCTGGTCTTAGAGACAGAGGGGTGAGAGTGGGGACAGGGAAGGAAGGGAACTAACATTTCTTTCATGTCTGTTGTGTTCCAGGTATTTTACTCATGCTATTACAGAAAATATATTTAATCCTCACAGTAACTCTCTAAGGTAGTCATTCTTACCCTCATTTTAGAGTCAACGAATTGGAAGTTCAGGGAGTTGAAGTAATTTGTTCAAGTTCACACACCTCTCCCAGCATGGCTGTGAACTCAAGTTTCCCAGCTTTGAAGACCATGCTTTTTCTGCAACAGCATACCAAGTCCCTGGAAACAAGGAATGGCGGTTTATTTCACAACTGGGGAAAGGATTTGCCTGCCCCAGCCGCGTATGTGGGAAATTGTAATAACAGCTTTCAAGGTTAGAATGAAGGTAGAATCTGCATGTGGGAACAGGAGACTAGATCAATTAACCAGATTTCTGTCTCCTCAAGACTCACCTTCACTTTAGAGTGCAGCCACAAATCACTGTTGCTGACACCTTGTCTCCAGTCCTGCTGTGCTTTCACAAATAAGACTCAGGTGGACTTAGTACTCTTTCCTTAATTTCCTGTAGCAGAACTGCAACACATCCAAAATGATGAAACAATTTAACTAAGGCTTGGAGAAACAAAGCAAAAATAGACACAGATTGAGAGTGGCAACTGATGGTTGTTGGTGGCAATTCAATGTCAACCAGGGTGCAGTGAAGAAGGAAATGTTATTCAGTGTAAACAGCTCAACTGGGATACAGCACAGAGTTGAGAACAGCATGGCTGTGAGGTCACCCTGGGGCCCCGCTCCCTTGGCTAGACAGCTCTGTTCCTCCATGGTCTGCTCTGCTCTGGAGCGAGAGCTTTGGTGTTTTAGCTCAGCTGGGGAAATACCATCTTTAGTGTTTGGTAGAGATGGAAAGTGTGCTCCCCAAGCCAGTGGGGAGCTGGCTTATTTGGACAGAATTTCCAGTCCTGGTCCCTGATTGGTCTGTCCTCATGCAAATGAGGACTCCAAATCCTCACAGTTTGATTGGTCCAATAGGCACTGTTCCTGAAATAATTTTTTTAAAATAAAGATTCTAGAAACAAAACAAAAAGTGGGGGGCATTGTTCCTGATTGGTCAGAATAAAGTCACTCCTTGTTGTTTGGAGCTGAGCAGCTCTGATTACTTGGGGAAAGCCTCAGTCTTACTGGTTGAAATAGGATTCCAGGAACTTCTTTATAAGGGCTGACTCAGATGGCACAAACACAGTGCAGGCAGGCAGTTCAGCGCAGAGACAGGTAATTCAGTGCCAGCTTCCCTGTTGAAGTGTAGTGTGTGAGAGAGGCCCTTTGTGCAGAAATGGCTGTGAAGCTCTCTTTTTAAAAAAAATTGAATCCAATTAGCCAGCAGACCCCTACTAAGCCCTTCTTAGTAGGGGTCTTCTTTCTTACGGTTCACAAGAGGCAAGCAATTAATCCAGCTCAGGAATCGTGGCTGCTCCCCAGAGCATGGTCCATCCTCACAGTGCGCCAAGATTCCAGTCTACTTCTGTGTGGCAGAATCCCAATCCTTCATCCCACCCCCAAGTAACTGAGAACATCTCAAAGTATGTGTAAGAAAGTTCAGCTTACTGTCAGCTTTCAAATTTCTAAGCAACCACTTTCCTCATGCAGACAGGTGCCAATCAATCTTCACTTATTTATTAGTATATGGATTGACCAAAAAGTTTGTTTAGTTTTTTCAGTAAGATGGCTTCTAGTAGCCCTTAGTTGTCTTTAACTTCATTTGAAACAATTTTGTTACATTGTAGTGTGACAGCTGTCATGTCAGCATGCATTAAAAATGATACATCAAAATTGGTGAATTTTTGTGTGGCCATTTTAATATAGAAGATGGAAGAAAATAAGGACCATTTTTTGGTATATTATACTTTATTATTTGAAGAAAGGTATAAGTGCATCTGAAATGCAAAAAAAAAGAAAAGATTTGTGCAGTGTGTGGAGAAGGTGCTGTGACTCACCGAACATGTCAGAAGTGGTTTGTGAAGTTTCGCGCTGGGGATTTCTTGCTGGATGATGTCCACAGTTGGGTAGACCAGTTGAAGTTGGTGGTGATCCAATTAAAACATTAATTGAGAACAATCAATGTAATACCACACAGGAAATAGCCGACATACTCAAAATACCCACATCAAGTGCTGAATATCATTTCCAACAGTTTGGTTATGCTAATTGCTTTCACGTTTGGGTTGCACATGAATTAAGTAAAAAACTCTTCTTGACAGTATTTCCACATGCAATTTTCTGCTTAAACATAAGGAAAATGTTCTGTTTTTAAAACAAATTGTGATGGGCAATGAAAAGTGGATACTTTATAATGATGTGGAATGGGAAAGATCATGGGGCAAGTGAAATGAACCATCCCCAACCATGCCAAAGACTGGTCTTCATCCACAGATAGTAATGTTGTGTATATGCTGGTATTGGAAGGGAGTTCCCTATTATAGCCTCCTCCCAGGAAACCAAACAATTATTTCCAACAAGTACTGCTCCCAATTAGATCAACTGAAAGCAGCACTCACAAAAAGCAACCAGAATTAGTCAAAAGAAAACATAATCTTCCATCAGGATAATGCAAGCCAGGCAAAAACTGTTACAGCTTGTCTGGGAAGTTCTGATTCATCCGTTGTATTCACCAGATATTGCACCTTCAGATTTCTATTTATTTCAAACTTTTATTTCAATTTTTTAAAATAAAATTTATCAATTAATTTCTTTAAATTTTGAAATATATTGTTTCAAATAAAAAAATAAAAATTTTAAATTTTATTTCAAAACTTATTTCAATCTTTCCATTCTCTTAATGGAAAAAATTCAATTTCCTGATAGACTGAAAAAGGTACCTGGAACAGTTCTTTGCTCAAAAAGATGAAAGTTTTGGGAAGATGGAATTATGAAGTTGCCTGAAAGATGGCAGAAGGTAGTGAAACAAAATGGTAAATATGTTGTTCAATAATGCTATTGGTAAAAATGAAAAATATGTCTTAGTTTTACTAAAGACTGAACAAACTTTTTGGCCACCCAGTATCACCAAATTTATAACCCAATCTGAATAGAAAAGGATAAGCAGCACAGGAAATGAAAGAATAGTTTATAATTTGTAAAAATGTGAATACCAATGACATTTTTATTTTACATACAACTGCTCTTCGTACCAGCAGCCACTGGTCTTCTCGACCACCATTGGGACCCCATGCATCATCTACTCCACTTAGGATAAGGCTGTGTTTCCACCGAGCTACCAAGTCAGCTGTTCTTCAAACACCTGAAGACTTTTTAAAACAACAAGGAAATAATATTTCATACCCATTAGGTAGGAAAAATAAATAAATAAAAATATGATAATGCCAAAAACTGGTGAAGATGCAGGGTAAAAGAAAGTCTCATACATTCACTGCTGGTAGAAGTGTAAACTGGAAGACAATTTGGCAGTATCTGGTAAAGGTGGAGATGAAGAATAATCTATGATTCATCAATTCCATTCCTGGCATACACTTTAGAAAATTTTTTGTAAATTTTCACAACTAGACACAAGCAAGAATATTTACTAAAGTGGTTTATAATAGCTTAAACTTGGGGAAATTTTAAGTTTCCACCAATAAAAGGCCAGATATTTTAAAGTTATTATTTAATCAATACAATGGAACAATTCACAGTTGTAAACTTGAATGAATCAGTTCTACACATTTCTATATTGTAAACCTTTACAATATAGAAAATCAGGGAAAACCCCACATCTTGGGTGAACTATGCTTTCCCTGAAGTTTAAGGAATGTCCATGAAAATCACTTGCTCAACTATTCTTTCTTTTTTTAGTCTATGGCCCTGAACAAGCCTGATCTCATCTGAAAAGATAAACAAGATTGATAACCTTTAACCAGACTCATCAAGAAAAGAGAAGACACAAATAAATAAAATCAGAAATGAATCAGGCCCTGGCTAGTATAGCTCAGAGGTTTGAGTGCAGGCCTGCAAACCAAAGGGTTCCTGATTGCATTCCCAGTTAGGGCACATGCCTGGGTTGCGGGCCTGGTCCCCAGTAGCAAGAGGCAACCATACATTGATGTTTCTCTTCCTCTCTTTCTCCTTCCCTTCCCCTCTCTCTAAAAATAAAATAAACAAAATATTTTTTTTAAAAAGAAATAAATCAGGAAAAATAACTGACAACACAGAAATACAAAAGGTTCTAAGAAAATATTATGAACAACTAGATGTCAACAAAAATTTGGACAATATGAAAGAAATGGATAAATTACAAAAAGGAATCAATTTTTTTTGTAAAAGAAAACTGTTTTTGTAAAATAGGACTTTTGGTGCTGCTGGGAGGACTGCAGGGATAACATAAGTAAAGCACTATGCACAGGGCTCTGTAAATAAGTAGGTCCCAAGAGGTGGCAGAGTTTGTGATGATGATGATGATGATGATGGCCCTTCTCCAGGCTGCTGTTACTCATTACTCTCAACTATGTCTTCCTAAAGTTTATGATGTTCATGGGAAAAACATAGGAAACTTTTCAATCTGATAAAAATTTAAGTTAGTAAAGCATTTAGTAGCAAAATATAGCCTTTTACACACAGATCCTAACCAGCCAGTATATTTTATTAATGTAGTATTTTTTGGTTTCAGTTTACTTTGTTGTTTGTACATCAGTAATTAGCACAGAGCTAATTATATAGACTATACTAGGCCCCTGCAGAATTACTCTTACGGACCTACTCTTTGGTGAGATGCTATTGTATTAGCTGAGATGGGGGGTCTTTATGAGAAACAGCTCTGAGAACCCCACTAATTATATGTAAAGAATGTTTCTGAGTATGATGTTCACTTTGTCATACAGTGTCCACTTCACCATGCCTGCAGGGAAAACCCCTAACTGATTTTGGTGCCAAAAACAACTGAAAATCCCATCATTAGTTGGTTTTATCCTGTAGGTACTGTGAACAAAGTTCCTTTACTTTTTTTCCTATTTTAAAAAATTACTTTCTTGTTGTTCAATTACAGTTATCTGCATTTATCCCTGACCCCAGCCAAACCCACCTCCCTCACTTCCTTCCACATCCCACCTTGATTTTGTCCATGTGTCCTTTATGGTTGTTCCTGAAGACCCTTCCCCCTATTATTCCCTCCTACCTCCCATCTGGTTACTCTCAGATTATTCTTAATTTCAGTGTCTCCAGTTATATTCAGCTTGCTTGTTTGTTTTGTTGTTTAGGTTCCAGTTACAGGTGAGACCATATAGTGTTTGTCCCTCACCACCTGGATGATTTCACTTAGCACAGTGCTCTCCATTCCATCCACAATGTCCTTTTTTGAATCAATATATGGATAGCTCGATTTGAGACCCTCCTGTTAACTGTATGTTCTCACTGTGCACATTTTAAGCCTCATCTGGCAGTCATCATGGTTTCTGCCCTTGTTTTTGTCTTTTCTTCTCACATTGCTTTTAGCTTGAAAAATGTACATACTTATATCTCTATAATAATAGTGCTCCATACTAATCTATAAAAGAAATTATATACTATTGTCACTCTGGGTGGTCTAAGGATAATTTAGCATAAAGTAGACTAAAGTTTTGTTTCAAAGAAAGCTTCATATACACATGTTGAAGTGCAGCTCTTAAAAAGGGAGTTAAACTGTTAACTCCTATCTAGATCCTAAATAAGTGTTTTTCCAAATACATCCTTTATAAAATACTGTTGCACCTCAGGAGTTGAGGTATTGAAGTGCTGCTTGAGACATGCTGGGAAAACTGAAAAATAACTTGCTGAAAGAAAATCAGTCTATGAAAGCAATTTAGTATTCCATTTTCCTGGTGTGATACTATCTCGGATAGGGTAGCACTGTTTATGTGTAAGCAAAAATCAATTTTGTATGTGAAAGAAAGACACAAACATGGCCAATCTAAGATATTAAACAGGAGTATTCAGTGGGTAATTTATGAGGCAGAAAGCCAAAGATTGCAATCATTGTTATCTTTATTCATGAAGGACAGCCATTACATTTTCTGCCTTCCTTTTGCTTTCTGGTGTGTTGCTTTTAAACACACACACACAGCCTTGCCTTAGGTTCAAAGCTCTGTCTTAACTCCTTCATAGCACATGCCTTGTCCCTATATGAGAAGAGCAGCACACAGTTCAGCGTTATTACCAAATGTGAGGTGAGGAGCCTCAGTTTGGACCTGCATACTCCCCACTTTTAGGAAAAGCACATGGATGCTTCCCTCCCCCAGCACTGTGTTGCTTCATAAATTCCTCAGTAATTTTGTTTAAATTTCATTTTGGGCCAAATCCTGGTGAGGTGCTATGAGATGGAAGTGATTGCATGGGGGAAAAGCATGAATTTTTTAGCCTGAAATAAAGGTGAATGATTTTAGGTCAAGATGGCAGGGTAGGAAAATGCTGTGTTCATCTACTCCTACACCAAAATTACAACTAGACTATAGAACAACCACCTGAAGACTAGCTGAACAGAAGTCTTAAAAATAAAGATGTAAAGCAAAAGCCACATTGAGAGTGAGAAGATTGGTGGAGACATGAAATGGGCTGGCTTCACATATTCCATATGGTGGTTCGGAATTGGGAGGGATATCTTAGCTACAGAGGTCCCCCTTTAAGGAATGAGGGGGTCCCAGCCCCACACAGAGCTACCAAGCCTGGGGTACCAAGGCTAGGAAAAGAAGTTTCCATAACATCTGCCTGTGAAAATCATGAGGGATTATTTCCAGGTGAGACACAGGGCTGCTGTAGACTCAGGAATCTGCTTAAAGGTCCTGAACACAGACTCACTTGTATGCAAACACTTTTCCTAAGCTCCAGCAAAGTGATAGCCAGTTCAAAAAGAGACAGGGGGAGGAACAGGGTTGTCTAGATTCAAGGCAAAGACTGGAGGGGCAGGACTAAAGTGCTGGCAGGCACCATTGTTCCTTCGTTGAGCCCTCCTCCCACACGGCTGGCAGGCTCAGGTGGGTGCCATATCTGAGTCTATCAAATTGGCTGATACCCGCTCGCCCCACCCCAATTACCTCAGACCCCACACCACCAACCCATGCACCAGCCCAAAACTCATTCAATGTCTGTTTCTCATAAGCTGCCCATCTTGGCCCATGCTGTAGATATCCTTAAAATCTCTCAAATGTCCTCAAACCCAAACAAGCAGTGGCTGGCCTCAGTGTGTCCTGTACCCCTTGCTAAGCAGCTTCTAGCCCAGCACTAGCAGCAAAAGCCTTCAGTTTCGGCATAACCTTTCTCAGTCAGCACTGGCAGCTACAAACTGCCTATCACTTTGTAGCTCCTACCAGCTACCCGCAGGGTGGAAACAGGCAGCAGCTGACATAGGTCTGCACCAAGGCCCCTTCCAAGAGGCTGCAGATCCAACATGTTTGGTGACCAGATTAGACCAGAGAACAGCACCACCCAAGTAGTTCTACAAGTGACACACCCTAAGGGTGGACTCAGCAGGCTAGACCCTTGCTGAAGTGAATTTCACTCTATGAAGTCAGCCCATGAAGAACAGCTCATCAGCTGTCAACATGGCCTTTCCTGACAGCCAGTCAGTCTGAGAGTTAATCCCACCTCTGCTGTGCCAACAGTAACTGAGGCCCAACTATAACAGGAGAGCACACAAAACCTACACAAGGGTTACCAGTGTAGCACCCAACTTAGGTGACCATAGAGACTGTGATACTGGACTCATAGGATGCCTACTACAAAAGTCCACCCTGCTGAGACCTGGAGATGCGGCAGCTCCACCTGATATATAGAAACAAACACAGGGAGGCAGCAAAAAGGAGGATACAAAGAAACATGGTCCAAATGAAAGAGAAGATCAAAGCTCCAAAAAAAAGTAGTAGACAAAAGAGAGACAAACAATCTACTAAACGCAGAGCTAAAAACACTGGCTACAAAAATGTTCAATGAACCCAGGGGAAGAACAGATGAACTTGGTAAACACATAAATAGATAACGACTATAAAAAGGAACTAGTCAGAAATGAAGAATAGATTGACTGAAATAAAGAATACAATAGCAGATTAGATGTGACAACAACAACAAACAACAACAACAACAACAACAAAAACAAACACCTGTCAGCAATTTGGAAAACAATGTAGTGGAAAATACCCAATCATAACAGCAAAAAGAAAGGTGAGTTTTGAGAAATGAGGATGGTTCAAGGGACCTTTGAGACAACATCAGGCATAACAATATTCACATCATAGGAGTACCAGGAGACAAAGGGGAGCAAGTGATTGAGATGTATTTGATAAAACAATGACAAAAACTTCCCTAATCTGATAAAGAAAAGAGATATATAAATCCAGGAAGCACAGAGAGTACCAAACAACATGAACCCACACCAAGACATATCATAATTAAAATGCCAAATGTTAAAGATGAAGAAAAATTGTTAAAAACAACAAGAGAAAAGCAGTTATTTGCCTGCAAGGGAGCTCCTATGAGACTGTCAGCTGATTTCTGAACATAAACTTTGTAGGCCAGAAGGGAGTGATGTGAAATAGTTACAGTGATGAAAAGCAAGGGCCTGCAACAGACTACTCTACCCAGCAAGGCTATGATTTAGAATCAAAGAACAGATAAAGAGCTTCTCTTCCCAGACAAGACGAAGCTAAAGAAATTCTTCGCCACTAAAACAATATCAAAAGAAATGTTAAAGAGACTTCTTAAAGAAAAAGAAAAAAGTAAATATGAATAACAAAATGGCCATAACTATATACCTATAAAAATTACTTTAAATTCAAATGGCTTAAATGCTCCAATCAAAAGTTACAGAGTGGCTGAATGGAGAAGAAAACGAGACCTATACATATGCTGCTACGCAAGATCCACCTCAGATTTAATGACACAAACTGAAAGTAAGGGATGAAAAAGAGATATTTCCTGCAAATAAAAACTTTTAAAACCTGTTTTAGCAATATTTATATCAGACAAAATATACTTTAAAACAAAGGCTATAACAAGAGGCAAAGAATGACATTTCATATATAATAGCTAAGATATGGAAGTAACTTAATGTCCATTGATAGACACGTGGATAAAGAAGATGTGGTGGGACTTCCAGCCAAGATGGGGGTATAGGTAGATACACTGTGCCCCCTCCCACAACCAAAAGGACAACAACAACAAATTTCAAAACAAAAAGCAAGCAGAACTGCCAGAAAATTGAACTGTATGGAATTCTGACAACCAAGAAGTTAAAAAAAAAACATTCATCCAGACTGGTATGAGAACTGGAAGTGAGCAGCTGGGACAGAGAGGACTTGAGGCAAGGTGGTGTCTGGAGAACCTGGGTGGGCAAGGCAGTGGCTGGCAGACTGGGCGGCCCCACATCTGCATGCAGATAAATCAGGAGGAACAAATGGGGAGCCAGACAGACCATGTGCAGGGTTCCAGTGAAAGGAAATAGAACCTCAAAAACCTTTGACTAAAAAAACCTGTGGGGGTTGAGGCAGCAGGAGAAACTCCCAGCCTCACGGGAGAGTTCATTGGAGAAACCTACAAGGTCCTACAATGTACGCAAACCCACCCACCTGGGAATCAGCACCAGAAGGGCCCAATTTGCTTGTGGGTAACAGGGGAAGTGACTGAAAGCCAGCCAAGGGACGAGTAAGCAGCACTGTTCCCTCTCGAACTCCTCCCCCACGTACAGTACCACAATGCAGCACATGGGTTGTCCTGCCCTGGCAAATACCCAGACAAAAAAATATGGCCCAAATGAAAGAACAGATCAAAGCTCCAGAAAAAATACAACTAAGTGATGAAGAGATAGCCAACCTATCAGATGCACAGTTCAAAACACTGGTAATCAGGATGCTCACGGGAATGGTTGAGTATGATTGCAAAATAGAGGAAAAAGTGAAGGGTATGAAAAGTGAAATAAAGGAAAATGTATGGGGAACCAACAGTGAAGGGAAGGAAACTGGGACACAAATCAACGGTTTGGAGCAGAAGGAAGAAATAAACATTCAACCAGAACAGAATGAAGAAACAATAATGCAAAAAAATTAGGAGAGGCTTAGGAACCTACAGGACAACTTTAAACATTCCAACATTAGAATCATAGGAATGCCAGAAGGAGAAGAGGAAGAGCAAGAAATTGAAAACTTATTTGAAAAAGTAATGGAGAACTTCCCTAATATGGCAAAGGAAATGGACTTCCAGGAAGTCCAGGAAGCTCAGAGAGTCCCAAAGAAATTGGACCCAAGGAAGCACACATCAAGGCACATTGTACTTACATTAGCCAAGATTAAAGATAAGGAGAGAATCTTAAAACCAGCAAGAAAAAAGGAGACAGTTACCTACAAAGGAGTTCCCATAAGACTATCAGCTGATTTCTCAAAAGAAACCTTGCAGGCAATAAAGGGCTGGAAAGTAATATTCAAAATCATGAAAGGCAAGGACCTATATCCAAGATTACTCTATCCAGCAAAGCTATCATTTAGAATGGAAGGACAGACAAAGTGCTTCCCAAATAAGGTAAAGTTAAAGGAGTTCATCATCACTAAACCCTTATTATATGAAATATTAAAGTGACTTATCTAAGAAAAAGAAGAAAATAAAAAATATGTACAGTAAAATGACAACAAACTCACAACTATTAACAACTGAACCTAAAAAACAAAAACAAAAACAAAATAAGCCAACAATAGAACAGAAGAGAATAGAAATAGAGATCACAATGGAGGGTTATCAGCAGGGAAGGAGAAGGGGAAATGGAGGAAAAGGGATAGGGAATAAGAAGGTGAGTACAAAATAGACAGGGATAGAGAGGTTAAGAATAGCATGGGAAATGAAGCCAAAGAACTTACATGTATAACCCATGAACATGAACTAAGGGGGTTAGTGAGTGCGGGTGGGAGGTGGGGTGCAGGGTAGATGGGAGTAAAGGGGAGAAAATGGGACAACTATATTAGCAAAGTCAATAAAATATATTTTAAAAAATAGCCCTGGCTGGTGTGGTTCAGTGGATTGAGTACCAGCCTCTGAACCAAAGGGTCTCTGGTTCAGTTCCCGGTCAGGGCACATGCATAGGATATGGACCAGGTCCCCAGCAGGGGGCACTCGAGCAGCAACCACACATTGATGTTTCTCCCCCTCTTTTTATCCCTCCCTTCCCCTCTGTCAAAAAAATAAACAAAATCTTAAAAATAAAAATAAAGAGAGGTGCAGAAAAATAAAACAAGGTGTGGTGCATATATGCAATGGAATATGACTCAGCCATAAAAAATGAAACCTTACCATTTGCAGAACATGAGGGGAGAAAGTATTATGCTAAGTGAAATAACAGAAATAATAAAGGCAAATACCATGTGATTTCACTTATATGTGGAATCTAAAACCCTAAATAAACAGTCAAAAGTGCAACAACTCATAGATACAGAGAACAAACTGATGGTTTCCAGATGGGAGGGGGTTGGGAGTCTAAGTAAAAAAGTCAAAAAGAATAAGGAGGTACAAATTGGCAGTTACAAAATAGCCATAGGGATGTAAAGTACAGCATAGAAAAATAGGGTCAATAATATGTAATAAGTATGTATGGTGCCAGGTGGTACTAATCTTATTGGGGGAAACTGCTTCATAAGTTGTATAAATGTCTAACCACTATGTTGTACACTGGAAAGTAATATTACATTGGATGTCCACTGTAATTGAAAAAACTAACTAACTAAATAATGTTTGGAATGGTCTCTTCTTTCACACCTTAATTTTTCTCTAAATGCTAATTGTATTTCTTTATTTTTATTAAATTAAAGAATCAGTAATGAAAAGGGCAAAGTGTGATCTTGTCAAGAAATCCATAGAGAATTTGCTCAGGAATGTAGGAACAGAATTGCCTGCCATAAATAGGGCATAGACATCTTCATTCTCTGACAAAGCCCACGCCTGTGGCTTGTACCTTATTCCCTCCAGGACTCATTGCCCTGGTAGCAACAGTGCACCCTAGTGGTTAAGATGCAGGCTCTGGAGTCAGGCCTCTGGGTTCAGATCCTAACTCCACAACTTTGTACTGTGTGACTTGCAACAGATTACTGCATCTGATTTCACTAGGCTTGTTTTTCTCATCTATACAATGAGAATATGAGTTCCTATGCCTCACAGGATGCAGTAAAACTTATGATAATCTCTATAAAGTACTTGGTACAGTACTTGGATATATTAAGCCAATCGATATCAGCCATTATTATTATAGGATCAAACTCATTTTAAAAATGGTCAACCCACAAACTTTTACTTGTAAATATCTTTTTAAATGAGAAAATTTTCTTCATGCTCCTACATAACAAGATCAGTTATACATTTAGTACCCAGTGATAAAGAATTAGTCTTTAAATTCCAGGTATTAGCTCATTTCTAGCAGCATGTATATTTGAGAACTGTAGTTTATTCAGGGTGTGGAACACGCAGGGATTTTCAGGTCCCTTGTAAGTGGCTCTCCAGACTCCAGAATCTTTGTCCGTGGCTAAGGAAGTCCCTGCAGTTCTCTGACTGTGTTTGTGGAATGGGGGTTCAGTGGCTGATTATAAGGAATTCTGTGACAAACAGCTCTGAGGCCAAACACATTTGGAATATACTACATGAAATAAAGTTCAACCATTTTCTCTACTGTAGAACATCTTAGAATATTTATAATGCAAACATGAGTAATGATTCTCCAACAGGGTATGATAGGATGCTGCTTTTCCCAGACATTTTTGACAAAAGCTGAGAGAGAGAGAGAGAGAGAGAGAGAGAGAGAGAGAGAGAGAGAGAGAGAGAGAGAGAGAGAGAGAGAGATTCACCTTTCTTGGACCCCCATTAACTGGCTGGGCCCCCAGCTCTCGGGTGCTCAATGGCTTAAAATTTCCCTGCAGCCTCGCTGCTGCCACTACCACTGTTGTTTACTTCCGTGCCACTGGCTTCAGACCTTCCCCTCTTCTTAGCATGCTGCAGTCCTTCAAATAGGATCCCCAAAGTGTGGCCTCACTCTCTGAGTTTACAAACTTTATGGTGAAGAAAGTTGAGGAAAGTTCCCAAGGGGCGGCCGTCAGGGGTTTACTACGTCTTCCTATGTACCTTAATATAGCTACTCAAAATGATCTGACCCTTGACCCTTACCCACCCCCAGGCAAGTTTCCTTCTGATCCTAGAAGCTGGGGAAATCTTTTCCCCACTTCCTTTTTAGCTTTAATTTCAGTGGTCTCTTACTCTATCAGCAACAACACCAATTTCTCATACCATAAGTCTCCCAGCAGCTTGTTCCAGAGTTTTTCAAGGGGAGGGAAACAGAAACCTTTTCCCTGTTTGTTTTTGTTCATTAATCAGAATTTTTTTAGAGTGCCTGTTTGGGCCAGGTATTTGTAGAGGTAGAGATAAGTGTATGCTGGAGGTAGAGAGCATTTGTAGGGACATGAATGAACTCCATGTTACTGGCTTTAACAATTGGTGTGGAGAGTGGTGGTGTTTACTAAAAAGGAGAAGACTACATTCAGAGGGGACAGAATTTTCTTTGGTATTTGAGATTTCTAAGGACTATCCACATGGACATATGTAAAAGGCAGCTGGATGGATATACAAGTCTGGTGGCTCAGAGATGTCTGTGATGGTGGTTTAGAATTCATCAACATGAAGATGTTATTTAAATCCAGGGCAATAGGTGATGTGACCTAAGAAGAGATAAAAAAAGGAAAAGTAAAAAAGAGGCCTTAAGAGCTAAACTCTAATAAACTCTAACATTTGAAGGTGTGATAGAGGAGGATAAAGCAGGCAAGGAGACTAACAAGGAGCAGCCAGTGCAAAAGAGGAAAACCAGTAAATGATGTCCCAGTGACCAAAAATGAAGGGAGAAGTAAAGTGAACAAATGCTATCATGAGTTTAAAGTGAAAATGGAAGTATCCCCTGGTGACACTTGCAAGAATGGTTTCAGTGGATGGTGATGGAACGAGAATTCGGTAGATAGTGGTAGAATAAGCAGAGGCAACGTGTGTAGCAATGATTTTAAAGAAATTTCATTGAGAAGGGAGCAGAAAATAAAGCCATAGGAAAGGGTATAGAATCAAGGAGATGAGAAATACCATAGCATGGGTATGTTATGATAAGAATGATCCAGAAGAGAGGAAGACATTAGTGAAGCCAAGGAGGGAAAAAAGAGGGGAAACCAAAGTGTGGAAGATATTAAATGGTTGAGAGCAGAGGGAATTCAGAACACAAAGGGAGGTGTTCACCTCTGATAGGTGGATGGACACACCCCTCATTTTAGCAGAAAAAGAAACAAGAAAGTGGAGGTTGACTTTCAGGGAAGGTATAGGAAGATCAATAGCTACAACTTGATGGTATTTATTTTTCCTAATGAAGTCCAAAGTGAGGCCGCCCTTCAGCATGAAGGCAGACAGGGGAAGAGATATAAGAAGTTTTAGAGAGTGAAAGTCATCTTAAGAAGTGGGAAACTAGAAAGACTCAGTCAGATGAGGGTGAGAAGTACCTAGTGCCCACTTGTAGTTAGTCATGAAGTTGGAGTGCATTTACTCAGCTCAGTTCTGTGATTTTTCTCTAGCAGCTTCCAGCTCCTCCAGGATGGGCAGTTAGGTTCATTCTTGGGTTTGCCACACAATAAGGAGTGAGTGTGTCAATGGACCACAGAGTCTAAATTGTATAGCACATACTACAATTGACTGGTACACAGTGGACAATAATGAACTCATGAAAAACATCAATCCCCCTTACAAGACTCCCACAATTCATTTATATGTCTTCAACAAAGTTGAAAGATATATGTCTTGTGAGTGGAGAGGGTATATAGGCAAGGACCTGAGTTCTGTAAATCCTTGAGTCTTGTCTTGCCATAGCCATCTAACCAATTCTTCACTTTCCTTTCCCCATTATAGTGTTAGGTATACATATATATCTCAAATATATATAGAATATATTTCAATACATAAACACATATATACACACTAAAGATATGAACATTCTTTACCTCTGTGAGGCCTTTGCCATAAATCTAGCTCTTGTGGAATGTGGGGTTTAATGGAGATCATGTATATAAGAAGCTACTTGTCAAAAGCTATACTAGAAGAATGTAAAAAGTACCTGGAAGCTTAATGGGAGAAGCAACTTAATCCTGCCTGGTAGATGGATATGTCTTCACTGAGGAATTGACACATGAGCTGACTTAAAACTCAAAATGTTTTATTTAAGCCTTGACTACTCCATAAAAACCCACTTAAGAGAACAGAATGAACTTATAATAAAAACTAACATTTATTGAGAAGGACTGGGGTTGTTTTCAAACTACAAACCCTAGTAGCATCTGTTGATTCAGGAAAACTGAGCATAGCTTTTGTAGACCTAGCAAGTAAGGACTGGAGGGCCCAGCATGCTTTGCTTAGGTCTCTAAAGGGCTATTTCTTTGAAGAAAGAATGAACTGCAAGTAGATTAGCCCAGAAAAATTTTGAAGTACAATTTCAAATAATGTCTGAAATTGGATTAAAGTATCCAGAGATCATTGGTGCTCTAGTTTCCTACCCAAAGCTAATATAAATTATTAATGGAGAAATATAGCCATTTTCTTAGGCTTTAAATTATTTTAGCAATGTTTAACTTACATGTAATGTAATCAAAATTAGCCAGGCATGTGAATAGATAGGAAAATATAAAATATAGCCAAGAAAAGCAATGTACAATTAAATCAGACTTACAAGAACTCCAGATAATAAGTTATGAGACACAGGCTTTAAAATTACTATGATTAAAATATTGAAAGAAGATAAAAGATTGAGAATGTAGTCAGAGAATTTAAACTTAAAAATTAAGAACTCAATAGATAAATGCTATGGCAGATTACAGAAAGTTGAAGAGAGAATTAATGAACTGGAAGAAAAGTTATAAGAAAATATCTGTGTCAGATCATGAAGAGATAAATAAATGAAAAATTCCTGAGCATAAAAGACATAGGAAACATATCAAGAAAGTAAAACATACATGAAACCAGAATCTCAGAAAAAAAAGAACAGTTGTATAAAAAGGAATATTTGAAAATACAATTGATAAAATTTTTGAAATTGATGACTTTTCAAAAGGAAACAGTGGAAACTAGAAGATAATGGAATGATATTTTCAAGATGCTGATAGAAAATATCTGCCAATCTATAATTCTAAACTAACAGAAATGTCTCTTTGGAATACAAATATTTTTAAAATAATTTTTATTGATTATGCTATTACAGTTTTCCCAATTTTTTCCCCTCCACCCTGCCCCCTCAACCCTCCAGCATTCCCTATCTTAGTCCATGTTCATGGGCTGGACATATAAGTTCTTTGAGTCCTCTGTTTCTCATACCATTTTTTATCTTTCCCCATCTACCTTATGCTTACTAACCATGTTTCTTCTTCTCTGTACCTTCCCCCCCATTCCTCCCTTCCTCCTTCCCATTGAAATCCTCTGTGTAATGTCCATTTCTCTAATTCTGTTCCTGTTCTGCTTGTTTGTTTAGTTTTTGTTTCCATTGTTTTTCTCTTCTTTTAGGTTCATTTGTTGACAGTTGTGAGTTTGTTGTCATTTTACTGTCCATATTTTTTATCTTCTTTTTCTTAGATGATCCCTTTAATGTTTCATATAATCATGGCTTGGTGATGATGAACTCCTTTAACTTGACCTTATCTGGGAAGCACTTTATCTGCCCTTCCATTCTAAATGATAGCTTTGCTGGATAGAATAATCTTGGATGTAGGTCCTTGCCTTTCATGACTTTGAATACTTCTTTCCAGTCCCTTCTTGCCTGCAAGTTTCCTTTGATGGTCTCATGGGAACTCCTTTGTAGGTAACTGTCTCCTTTCTTCTTGCTGCTTTTAAGATTCTCTCCTTATCTTCAATCTTGGATATCTTAATGATGATGTGCCTTGGTGTGTTCCTTTTTGGGTCCAACTTCTTTGGGACTCCCGGGGCTTCCTGGACTTCCTGGAAGTCTATTTCTTTTGCCAGATTGAGGCAGTTTTCCTTCATTACTTGTTCAAATCAGTTTTCAATTTCTTGGTCTTTCTCTTCTCCTT